>CAUYQG010164958.1:0-97995 GCA_963574415.1 Tarsius wallacei
CTTCATCAGAGCTCTTGAGTGACTATGTGCATTGTCAATGAGCAGTAAGACTTTGAAAGGAATATTTTTTGCAGTAAAGTAAATCACAAATTTTGGAAGGTCTCAGCCTTCCAAGTAGCTGCAACTACAGGCGTGCACCACCATGCCCGGCTAACTTTTTGATTTATTGTAGAAACAAGGTCTCACCAAGTTGTCCAGACTGGTCTCGAACCCCTGGGCTCAGGCAGTCCTCTGGCCTCAGTCTCCCAAAGTGCTGAGATTACAGGCGTGAGCTACCATGCCTGACTTGTTTTGCTTTCTTACCATTCATGCATTCACTGGAGTAGCACTTTTAATTCCCTTCAGTAGCTTTTCCTTTGCATTTACAAAGGAAATGTACCTTGTAAATGCAAGGTACCTTGTAAATGCAAATAAACTTGTAAATGTGCCTCTTGTACCATTGACTAACTGGTCAATTTTTGACCTGTCTTGGCTTTTGACCTGCTTTCGTCATTCAGTTTAATCATTTCTGGCTTTTGATTTAAAGTGAGAAATGTGGAACTCTTCACTTGAATAGTTAGAGACCATTGTAGGGTTATTAGTTAGCCTACTTTCAATATTGTTGTGCCTTAGGGAATAGGGAGGCCTGAAAGGAGGAAGAGATATCGTTTATGAGCTTGGTTTGAGATACACCAAAACAAATACAGTAGTAACATCAAAGATCGCTGATCACAGATCACCATATCAGATAATAATAATGAGAAAGAAATATTTTGAGAATTACTAAAATGTGAAACAGAGACATGAAATGACCATATGGTGGTGGAAAAATATCACTGATAGTCTTGCTTGATGCAGGGTTGCTGCAGACCTTCAGTGTGTAAAATACATAGTCTCTGAATTGCAAAAAAGCAAAGCACAAGATAATGAGGTTTTAGTTAGTATTTGCTTAGTAGAGTTGTTGTGAGAGTTGAATGAGGTGATGGGTAAAGTGTCCAGCTCTCTCCTAAATGCTGTAGAGGTTTGGAGAAGACAGTGGCAGATGATATTTTGGGAGGGTGATTGATGAGGGTATGAATAATCAGATTGGACTTTGTGGAAAGAGGTGGTACTTGGATTGGGCCTTGAAAAATAGTATGCTGCCTCTAGATGGAATTGGGGGAAATTCTATGATACTTTTTCCAGGTGGAGGGAATGGGTGGATACGGGCAGAGAGCCTGGAAAGTGTGTGAGTGAAGTGGTTGGGAAGGGGCATTAGGGGAAGATAAAGCTGAAAGGTAAGCTGGAGTCCACTGGTAGGAGCCTTGAGTGGACTGCTTGTTATGGTAGCTTCGTTCTGCAGTTATTCTCGAGTTATTGAAGGATGCTGAGCAGAGACAGTGATCACAGGTCACATGAGGTTTGATGGAGGGTGAACTGAGAGACAGGGAGACTAGTGAGGAAGCTGCTGCAGTTGACAAGCTGAGAGCTGAGTTCTGAAGAAGGCAAAAGCAGTAGGGTGGAGGGAGAGGAGGGGGCTGGTTATGTGGGGAAGGGATGCTTCTCTTCCTTAATACTGCAGCTTCTATCCTTCCTTCTTTCTTATCAAGGGAGGAGGAGTTACTAATCTGATTAATCAGAATTCAGGATATTTTTTGGGCCATTCTTGTTAACCAGTGGGTTATTTTACCTTAAGGCAAGAGCTCAAGTGCAAGGTTTGGCCTTGTTGGGCAGTCTGACTTCCTCATTTCCTTATCAGTTGTCTTTGCCCACTTTTATTTCTACTTGAGTAGGAGGACTCACATAACTCTCTTAAGCTGTGTATAACCTCCCCCTTCAAAAACAACAACACCAAACCCAAACCCCTCAATTTTACTAGAAAACGCTGCTCTGGATATGAGATTGTCGCAGAATTGTACTTTGATTGCTCTTCTGCTATTGTTTCTTATGTACTGCTCATCTGAGGACTCTGAGGGTGGTAAGGGTGGTTGGCAGGGTAGGAGTTGGGTACTCTTGGCTATGAAAAGTACCAGATTCTCATTCTTCATCTCTCTTGGGCTCTGTGTTGAGAATATCTGTACCTTGAGGCCTGGGTTACCTTTGGATGACAAGGTGTATGTGAGGGAGAGGCATGTGAGAGGGAGAGGCAAGAGCTAAACCTTGTGGCTGGGTGGATGTGGTGCTATGGCCACATGAGGAAACCTGGTCAGAGGGGTCAGCCTGGGGGTGATGTTTGGGGAGAGCGGAAGGTGAGACCATTTCACTTCCTCTGCACTGGCTTCAGTGCTGGGCACTTATTGTGCATCCTCCCATGTAACCCTCCAAAACCCTGGGGTTTTGCATTATGAGCATCATTTACTGCAAAGGGAACATTCAGAAAGACTTAAGTTATCTATTTGTTAGCGTACAACTAATCAGCAATGGAGCCAGATTCAAGGCTAGGTCTGTCTGTTTTCACAGTCCAGGAATATTGAAGGAGGTTTGGGGAAGCCACCTAAGAGTATCAATTTTCAGTTCTGATTGTTTTTCTCAGGCAAAGCATGCCATCTCTATGCCAAATGTTATGAGCCCCAAACATTTATTATAACCCCACTGGTGGTGAGTGCATGAGCCCATCAGCTGTCTTTGTGTTGCCATGGCAGCCACTCTTTCTCAAGGCCACTTCAGCACACCTGCCTCCCCCAGAGGTCATTTTACTTAGCCTTCTTTGACTGCTCTTCATATATAGTTCAGGATTCTTGGTATTGCCTCTTTCATTAGGAGGAGGGCCTCAGTCTCAGGCTAGATAGTCCATCAATCTGAGTGCTTGAGAAATAATAAAATTAGTGCCAGGTGTTGGAATTACTGACCAATGGAAGCTCATATCACTGAGTGGTTTCATACTTTCTTTGGCCTTAACAATAGTGCAGTTGCATGGAAAAAGCACAGATCTTGGGGTCACACAGACCTGGGTTTGAATTTCAGCACTAGAACTTGTAAAGCTTTGTGAAAATCTCTCAAGTACAGTGAGTTTCAGTTTCCTTTCTGTAAAAATAGGACTAGTAGTATGTACGATGTAAGCAGTCATTAGGGTTAGAGATGTTTTATGTACAAATGCTTTGGCCTGTGTGTGGCTCATAGCTGGCGCTCAGTAAATGGTGGTTTTCATTACTAATGATTATTATATGAGAAGTGGTTTATACTCTTTGGTATACTGACTTTCCTCAAGATCCTGATGATGCTGTGGGCCCTCTACCTTCCCCAAGATTTATACATACGCACTTACGTGGGATCCCAGGGCCCTTTCAATGAGCCTCAGGTAAAACACTCTTAATCTTGGGGAATGACAAAACTACATGTTCTTTGTGGAGTTCTGGAACAAGTCATTTTCATGTTGTCCCTTGTAGGTTCAGGGCACATGAAGGGCAAATGTGGCACATTGGTAATCTATCTTTATTACATAGAACAAGTAAGAAGTTCTTAACCTAGGTAGCTGAATTTAAAAAGTAAAAGCAAATGAAAAGGAGAATGGAATAAATGATAGAACACACACACAATCCTAGAACTTGAACCAGACTTCAAAATGTGGAACAGTGCATACTCTTTACTTAGCATGATACATGGACATTTTAGAGTTCAGGGTAGGCATGATCTTTCTAGGATGACATGCAGATTTATTGTGAATTTAAAGGTATACCCAAATTGCTGGCTTAACACAGATTTTATACTCATTCTTCACAGCAGTTTTCGGGAGAAGCTTTCTAAAGGGAGTGTCAGGTGATCATTAAGTGGATTAGGATCGTTGTGTTCCTGAGTGATGCAAAAAAGATCCAAACCCTTGCCATGGTGTGGAAATCAACTGAGAGGCTTTGGAATCAGAGAGGCCTGGAACAGGCAGGTGCTGTCCCTTAAAGACTGTGATTTTGGGCAAATTACCTGTCTCAGCTCGTTTGCTTATTCATAAAATGGGAACAATCCCATCTAACTCATTCATTGATTCATTCAGTCGTCTAACAGATATTTATTGAGTGCTTTTCTGGTTATCTGTTGTTACATAAATTACCCCAAAATTTGGTGTCTTGAAACAATAATCATTTTACTATGCTTCATGAATTTGTGAGCCACGGATTTGGGCAGGGCACAGCTGAGTGATTTTTGGCTCTATGTGGCCCAGGACACTCATGGCATTCATCTGGTGGATGGGCTGGGCTAGAGTTTCTTTATTTTTCACTCACATGTCCGATGCCTTGTTGGAGGATGACTAGAAAGCTAAGCACAGCTGGGATTGCCCACTGTGTGTGGCTTCCCATGGCACTTTTAGGGTAGCCATACTTCTTAGATGTATGGCTCTTAGGGCTCCCATAGAGAATCTTGCCAGAGACAGGAGTTGGAAGGGCCCAGAAACTGGCACAGTGTTATTTCTGCCATAATTCTCTTGGTCACAGCAATCACAGCCCAGATTCAATAGGAGAGGACACAGACTTCACACCTATTGATGGACAGGAAGTCAAAGAATTTATGGCTCTCTTGAATCTACCACAGGGCCTACTATGTGTCAGGTACCGTTCTAGATGCTGGAGATAAAGCAATAAACAGAATACACAGAAATCCTTGTCCTGGTGGAGCTTCCTTTCTGTTGTGAAGACTAGAAACAAAATATATAAATTCTATTTTAGGAATTGCTTTGGGGAAAATGGTGAAGAGAAAGAATATGGGGAAGGAATATGGAGAGTGAAGTTGTGATTGGGCTCCTGGTTGCTGTTTGAGGTGGGTGGTCAAGGGAAGACTGAGGGAGCAACCTTGAGAAACTTCCCAGGCAGAGAGAGCAGCAGTCATTAAGGCCCTGAGCTGGTATGTAAGAGGAGCGACAAGACAGCCAGGGTTGCTAGAGCAGAACTGATGGGGAAAGAGCAGCCGGAGAAGAGGGCAATGAGGTCGCAGGGGTTTAGCTGGTGGGGGCTTTGCAGGCCATTGTAGGTTGGAGAGTTTAATTGGGTCATTTTGAAAGTGTCTAGCATATTCCTGGAATAATGGTAAGCACTTGACACAGAGTAGCTTCTCTTATAAATAGAATCCAGGTATGGGAGCCCCATGTGTGGGACTTCTAGGTATGGGAGCCCCAGGTCTGTCTTAACCACTCAATCTTACTCCCAGCCATTGCAGTTCCTCTGGCAATGGAGGACTTATTCTGAGTAGTCACATGGCCAGCAAAACACAATCAGGAAGGCAAAAACAATGGAGTACATGTGAAAAGTGAATTCTCATATGTGCTTCTTCTCTAATAGTGTGGGTATGATAGATAGACTTTGTTCTGGTAGATTTTCTGATATTGAGGGAAAATGAGCTTGTGTGTATATGTTAGTATATGCTCACCTTGGGTGATTCTTGAGAGAGAGCTTTTCATTAGAACTGTCCTTGAAACTATTTTCATTCATGGCCAGCAAGGACAATTTACGCAAGGAAAGATTTAAACAGTAGTCAAATATATAGAAGCATGATTGGCAATCAAAGAATGCAAATTCAAACACCTATGAAGAACTGTTTCATACCAATTAAATTAGCAAACATTTAAGAAAACTACATGTTCTTTAATGTTTGCTACATTGCTTTAATGTTCTATCAGTGCTGGTGAGGATGTGGTGAAACAAAAAACTCACACCAAACTTTAGTGGTGGCATTTCCACTACTGTCTTTTTTGGAAAAAAGTTTGTCAGTTTGTAGAAAGAATCCTTAAAACATGTTCCTTTCTAGCCTAATAATTCTACTTTTGGGACGTTAGCCTGAAAAAAGCAAGTCAAAAGTCCGGGAAAAAAAAACCCTTGTTTTATGCTCAGAGCTGTTTTTTACTATATTATCTATAGGAGCAAATGTCTGGAGACAATGGGGAAATAGTTAAGTTAATTAAGATATAGTCGTTAAAATTGGTAAGTATGAAGATGATTTGGTATCTTTCACTGAGCACCACCTGCAACCCATCTTGCATTTTTTTTCTAGACAAAGAGGATGAGTAGAGCCAAGTTGGAAACTCAGGAATAGTAGTTCTGTAGACCTCTCTCAGTGTACTTTTAAAAAAAACAACTTGTTTTGATTTTATACTCTTAAACTTTTCTTTTTGTTTTTTAATTGTTCTTTTTATGTTATCATTATTTAATTGCTGTATACTCTTTGTAGGTCATAGTATGGTGGAATAAATAAAGTAAAATGGGAGGAAATCCAAACCAGAGTTAAAGTTGTATAACAGTTAGGGCTGCAGATGGACAAGGACTGAAAGGATCATCTACAATTTGAAAGTGGTTTAATTTTTTGTCATGGTTGTATTGTGGGAGAATGCTTTTATTCTTTAGCTTTAGAATTCTATTAATGTTGCTTTAGTATTATTTGTATAATAATAATTTTAAAAAATTCCTTCTTTCCCTCTCTAGAATTGAATTTCTATATACTGACATTTACCGTTCATGATAGGTTTTTGGTCTAGTTGTTTTAGATTAAAGGTTTAGGACAATCTCATCATCACCTGTTTACCCAAGAGAAAAATTAACATTTAATTTTTAAAGCAGTTAAAAAAATGTTACTTTACCTATTATGGATATAGTCTCTACTAAAATGAAATATTTAAAATACAGAGAAAAGAATAACATATTTTAAAAAATCATTCATAATCATATTTTTGGTATTTTTTCCAGGCTTTAAAAAAAAAACCCCCAAACCCTGCTCATTATGGAAAATTTCAAATACAAAAGGAGAAAGAATAGTACATTGAACCTCTATACATTTGTCTCCTAGTGTTAGCAATCATAAAATCATAGCTAACCTTGTGTTATCTCTGCCTTCACACTAATTCTCTCCTTTTCAGCATGGGTTATTTTAAACAATTCCCAGACACATTATTTCATCAGTATTTTAGTGTGTTTTAAAAGATACCATTTTCACATCAAAAAGATTAATAATTTGTTAAAATCACCAAATAGCCAGTTAATGTTTAGATTGCCCCAATTGTCTCATTAAAAAAAGTTTGAGACAGTTTATTTAAATCAGGATCCAGACAAGGTATACACATTGCATTGATTGATAATTAAAAAAGAAGTTAATTTTGCAATAATTTTAGACATACAGGAAAAGTACAAAAATGATGAGAGTTCCTAAATAATTCCTAATATTAACATTTTATGTTAACTGTGGAATACTTATTAGAACCAGGAAATTAACACTGATACAATAGTATTAGTTAGTCTACAGACTATTTTTGAATTTTGCCAATTTTCCCATCAATGACCCTTTTCTGGTCCAGGATCCACATGGCACTGAATTGTGTTTCCTTAGTCTTGTCTAATCTGGGACAGTTGCTCTGTCTTTCTCTTTCATGACCTTGACTGCTTTGAAGAGTACTGGCGGGTTGTTTTGTGAAATGTTAATAAATTTGGGTTTGTCTGATGTTTCTCTTATGATTAGTTTGAGGTTATAGATTTTTGGCAAGAATAGCACAGAATTGATGTGCTCATCTCCATGTGTCATATTTGAAGGTACATAATGTCAATCTGTCTTATTACTGGTGAGGTTAGTGTTAGTCACTTGGTTAACATGGACTTTTCTCCACTATACAGGTACTGTTTTATTCCCTTATAATTAAAACGTATTTTATGGGGAGATATTTTGAGACTATAAATATCCTGTTTCTTGTCATACTTTCAAGAATTCTAGCATCCATAGACGATTCTTACCAGCAACAGTTACTACTATGGTGTTTACCTAGTTGTTATTTTCTATTTCCATCACTCCTTCTACACTTACTAGTTGTAAGTCTGCTGTAAGGAAGAGCTGTCTTCTTCCTTCTCCTGCATTTATTTGTTATTTATTTGTTTGTATCAGCATGGATTAATGAATATTTGTCTTATTCTATACGTTGTAAGTCATTACTGTCATTATTTGTTTTATTGCTCAAACTGACCCAGATTTGTCCATTGGGAGCTCCTTCAAATTGATTCCTGTGTCCTTCCAACATGACCAATGAATGATTCCATCATTTTTTGAGCAATTCCTTACTTTTTAGGATCATAAAATATCTTGGGCTCATCTTGTATTTTTTCTGCCCCAGGCCTGGAATCAATAATTTTTCCAAGGAATGCTGGTTTCTTTTATGATATATAGAATGATATTAAGAAACCAAGAAACCAAATATGAATGATAGATATCCTCATTACTACTGGATTGTCCTTGCCTCTAGGCCTTGTCAGTGAACAGAGCTAGGAAATTGTATATGTGTATTGACAAATGCATTCTCTCTCTCTCTCTCTCTCTCTCTCTCTCTCTCTCTCTCTCTCTCTGTCTCTCTCATTTGTGTGTGTGAGTGTCTAATCATACATTCATACTGATTCTACAGAGTTCATTCTTGGCTTCCATAACTTTTCTTGCTTACTGTTTAATCCATAGATTCTCTCTCCCGGTGTAATTTATTTGTGGAATAAGCTGGGTCATTTGTTCTTTAGTGTTTTCCGCATTCTGGATTTTGCTGATTATCTTTGTAATATCATTTAACTTGATTCTCTGCTGACTCTATTTCTAGTAAATCGGCAGTTTAGATAAGATGCATGATCAGATTCAGGTTTACATTTTTGGCAAGATTATAGCATAAGTGTAATACTTCCAAATATTTGCTGGTCCCTGTTTTTGTGATATTGCTACCTACTGATGATTATTTGCAAATGATAATAATCTAATTTCACTATTCCTTTTTTTATAATTGAATACTTCTATAAAGAGAAATTTGGTTTTTTATCACCTGTTAATTACCCTGAGGTAAAGTTCACACAGGAAAGTCAAAATAAGTGTTCTCTAGAATTCTCTAAAAGTTACTATATTAGTTTCCTGTTGCTGCTGCAATAAATGACTACGAACTTATACAATACAAATTTATTACCTTATAGTTCTGGGAGTCAGGAGTCTGTCTGAACTTGATCTCACTAAAATCAAGGTGTTGGCAGGGCCACATTCCTCCTGAAGGCTCCAGGGGAGAGTCAGTTTCCTTGCCCTTTCCAGCTTCTATAAGCTGCCTGATTTCTAGATCTGCAGCTCTTTTCTGTCTTCAAAGCTAGCAATATATTTGCATATTTGCAGGTGACACCGATTATGCTATTCTAGGGAATACACTTTGAGAACCACTATTGGTAGGAAATGGTATTTAGAGACTACAGTCTGGATACCAGGGAAGACATCGATTCTAGCCTTTTTTTCAGTGAAAGGGAGGAAATTAAAGAAAATATAAGTTCATATTGATATTTCAAATTCAAATTTAGAATTGCAAGTTTTAACTTCTTTTATGTTTGTATTTATTTTCTCTCATGTTTAAAGTCTTGGTTCTTATGACATCAATAGTTATTTATTTAATAATATATATGTTATGTATATAAACAGTTTCAGAATAACAATACCAGTATTATTACTTACAACATGATTGCTAAAAACAGCTTAAGAGTTTTGGCAGTCTCTTTTATCCTTAGAGAATTATCCCATTAGGAATGTACAAATTATTCTGCTTTAAAGTTATTCAAATAATTTCTCTCTGATTGACCAATAAACTTTTTACAAAGTTAGATTTGTTTGCTCTGCTTTCAGTTTTAGGAGATTTTTATTTTTAAGGTAACTATGTAAACATTTAAATGATCGCAATGTCATATCTGTAAAATGAGTTTTAGTCTCTTTGCCTCTTCTACCTTGCTTTCTCTTATATCTTATAGGCGGTCATTTAACTTGTTTTATCGTTAATTAAATGGCAATATGCTATCCATACTTATTTCTCTTGGGTCTCTCCCTCTTCCCCCACTACCTGCCGCTGTCACACTCTTTACAGTATATTCTGAAGATTACTTTAGGGCAGTATATTTATAGAGAGCATCCTCATTCTTTCTTTTATAGCTTAAGAGTGCTCCGTTGTGAGAATGTAACATAGTTTACTCCTCTATTGGTGGACATTTGTGTTGTTTACAGCCTTTTGCTGTTACGAATAGTTCTTCAGTATTACAAATAGCACATATTTTAACATAGTCACAATCATACTATATACTGTTTTTTTCCCATAACATGGAAAAAACATGAGCATTTTTTATGTTATTATAAATTTTTTGTAAATGATATTAAGACCAGTTTTTTCTGATTATGAAAGCAATACAGGGGTAATTTAGAGATCTTGGAAACAGAAAAATTAAAAAGTGAAATCAACTGAAAATCACCCATAGTCCTTCTACTTTTGTATGAACACTTAGAAAACAATTAGCATCTTATAATATTTATACAGTTTGGCATCCTGGATTGTTTTTACTCACAATTGTACTTAAAAAAAAAAATACTGTACTCTTTATTTCTCTGTTGTTGGCTACCTAGTTTCTGTCTAGTTTTTTAGTAATGTAAATAATGTTGTGATAAACATCTAGCATAAAGCTTTTCCCGAATTTCAGATTATTATGTTGGTTTTGTAAGACTTTAAATGAGAAGGAAATAGACCTCTGTTAAGTACATCTATTATAGCACTGCTGTCTTATAGCAGTAATTTAACAAGTCAAACATGTAAGACATTGTCACCTTGAAATTTTTGTTAAGTAAATTCCATTTTTTTTCCCTTCTGGTAGGACCTTAGAAATGAAGTTGAAAAGTTATGCAATGAAGTGAATGAAAGAGAAAAGGCATTGGAGAATCATTACAAGAGTCTTTTGAGTGAAAGTGATCAAAAATTGCATAGTCAAGAGCAAGTGATTAAACATCTAACAGAAAGTACCAATCAGAAGGACTTGTTACTACGGGTACCATAACTTTTCCTCTTTTGTATTTAAATATTTGATTTAGCATGAGCAAGTGTTTTATTTTTAACTCTTTTGCAGGAGCATTTATGATCACCATCATCATTGCTATGTTTCAGAGCACTTTAAAGCTTTCTTTATGTCATTTGGACCTCAGCCCCTGGGCAGGTAAATTTGGAGAAACAGAAGCTCAGAGGAGGGAAGGAATTATCCTGGGTCATGTGACTAGTTAATGGCAGAGCCTAGATCAGACTCTGGCCTGTTTTACCCTAGTACTCGGCACACTTCACTGAGGTACTTCTACTGCAAGTACTTTTTGTTACTTATTTGTACTGTGCCCTTTCACTCCTCTGTACTTCTAATTGTCCCTTTTTGTCTTGGAATTCCCTTTTCGTTTGATCATGTAATAAATTTTTGAGATTCTATTCAGACCTATGGAAACCTCATTAAAATAACAGTGAAGGAATATGAAGGTATAAATCCATAAGGGCTAACTAGGAGAATGGGAGCAGGTACAACAGTAGGTGTGAGTTGTCAACAAAATGCTGGATAAGTGGATGGTCAAGTGGTAACTGCGTAGAATTCCACTTTGTCCACTGTGCTACATGCCTTTGGCAGGCAAAACCAACAAGAAGCAGCCGATTTATGCTACAGAGCCCAACAGGCATTGGCTATACCTGGTACTTTTGAAAACAGGACATTTGGCTGGAATTCTAAGCAGTTATAGGTGACCTTCTTCTCACCAACAGGAGTTGCCTGGAGACCTTAAAGCAGAGAACTTAGGTTTGAGGGTCATCAGATGCAACTGAAAGCAGGAGTGGATCACTTGAATGAACATGGGGATGGTGGAGGAGTGTGCATGCATACCCAGCTGTGAGATTCCTCTACAGAGAGAAACAACTGGAAGATGCTGGGGGTCCTCTAGCAAAACAGCTAGGTCCCCAACTGAGCATCTCACAGCATGGGCTCCTTTTCATGCTCACAGAGATGCTGAGCACTTTTAATCCTTAAAAGTAGGTAGATGACCTGAGTCTACCAAAAAGGAGAAAAGTATTTAAGAGAAAAGAAAAAGGCTAGAACAGACAGAATAAAGAAACATAAAACACACACAAACTGTTTAAGGAGGAGAAGAAACCTAGACATCTTAAAAACAACAACAACAACAACAACAACAACAAAAACCCAAATTCAACACTGTAGCACCTTTAGATAAGAGATAAGATCAGGAGCTGATAAAAAGATATTTGGAAAAGGAGAAAGTCCTATTGGAAGTTGAAAGCATAATTGCAAATATAAAAAGCTTAATAGAAGAGTTAGAAAAGGTGGAAGATAAAGTTAACTCTTCCAGAATTAAGCAAACAAAAAGATGGGAAAATGAGAGGATTGATTCAAGAGGTCCATATAACAGGCGATGGAATAGGTAAAGCAGAGGGAAGGAAAATTTCAAATAGGAGAAAATCTCCCAGAATGGAAAGACAGCCATTTCTACACTGAAAGGGCTTGCTCCATCTCTACCACCAAAAAATGAAGAAAAAAAAAGACCCATACCCCAATGCATGCCATTGCAAAATTTCAGAACACAGGCATAAACAGAGGATCTGGAAGGCTTCCACAGAGAGGAGAATACAGGTCACATACAAAGGACCCAGACTTGGAATGACATCAGACTTCTCAGCAGCAACACTGGAAACCAGAAGACAGAGTGATGCTTTCATATTTTGAAGAAAAGTGATTTTTAGTCCAGCATTCTGTAATCAGCCAAGCCGTCAGCAAGTGTGAGGGCAGAATTAAGGCATTTTCAGATATTCAGTGCCTAAATCATCTGCCTCCTATGTATTCTTTGCAGGAAGCTCTTGGAGGATGATTCCATATAAATGAAGGAGTAACCAAAAGACAGAGAGACATAGGATCCAGAAAGTAGGGAGTGCACCTGGGATGTGGTGAAGGGTGACATCTGAACTGTTTATATAACGAACCCAGATTTGGGCTATTGAGAGAGCCCAACTTTCGTTGGGATTTCTCCAAGAAACCAATCAACTTTCTGACATATTTGACTCTACTGAGAGGACTTTTTAAGTTCTTTTAGAGAGTTTAGGAGATAAATTGACATTTAAGTACATAATTTTATGAACTAAGTAAATAGAATAAAGCAGTTACAATTCCAAGAAAAGCACAGGATTGAACATGAATGGAAATGTAACCATGGAACACCATATGGCTGAGCAAGGATCAGTATTTGTGTGGTTGTAATAATATAAATGTGAAATCATGGACTTAACTAAAATTGTGATGTAATTATTAGGGAAAGTGTTGAGTGCAGATGTAAGGACAATCCTTATACATCTATGACAGGAGCCAATAAAGTCTGAACTTAAGAAACCAAGAAATGTGAGTAAGCATGTGATATAGGAGCATGGAGATGAATAGTAGAAAGAACAGCTAAAGAGTTGAAAGTTGTTTTTTTTTCTGGGAGTGGGACTTAGAGGTGAGAAGAGGAGAGATGCCATTTAAACCTAGTGGTACTATTTGACTGTTAAACTGTATGTGTCTATAACTGGGCTTTTAAAAAATGAAAAGTATAATTTAAGCACATCTGTATGATGGCAATTCTAGGAAGTCAGTGTTGGTCGTTTGATTGCTAGTTCTTTATATTACAGTTTAGTGGGTTTTTAATAAAGAATTGCCTCTGCTTCTTTCTTGTTTGTGTTCACCTAATTTCTTATAAAAGTTTGACATGATAAATTAATTCTACTAGGTGCTTAGGAATATGATATGGTATCTGCCCTTGATTTCTGACAGAGAGTGGCTAGAATTCTTCTTTAGGAGTTACCAGGTTTTAAATGGTTAGGAATAGATTCTGTGCTTGAACTTGGTCAAAAGACCAAAGATATGGTCTCCCGTCCTGTTCCTGTTGTTGAATGTCAGATCTTCTGAAGGGGTCAGTGATGGGAATTGTTTTGTGTATCATCATGAAGGAAACTTTCATTTGTGACCCTAAAGCAATATTTTTCTTACTGGAAATCAAATATTCTTGTAGATATGGAAGGTTCAAGTTTTGTCAAATTTGTAACATTTCAAGAGAGACAGACTTTATTGGGTTTTGATGTATAAACCCTCCAATCATTCCAGTAAGCCTGCAGGATAAGAAACAGACCCAATGATCACACCCTAAGCAGGATGAACCCAGGCTTGGAACCAGTTCTGTTGGATCTGAACCTGGACTTTGTCTTCTGCTGAAAGGCATTCACAGTGGTGGTGAGTGAGGGGTGTTTGTAACAAGTGCCACCATCCTTGGCTCTGCCTTATGGGCATGCTGCTGTTCTTCAAGATGTAATAACATAGAAACAGAGTTGCATAACAGTTTTGTAATTGCCCAGTATTTGGGGATGATGGAAATTATTTAGGAGACATATTGGTATTGTGAAAAAATAAAGTATTTTTCCTTAGTGAATTTGGGACAGTCTCTTAATATTTTTTTCTTGATGATGAGTTCCTTATAATTTGTTTCATTTCCTTAGAAACTCAGTGAAAAAGATTTGGAAGTAATACAGCAGAATCATTACTTAATGACTGCAGAGCATCTCAAGTTCAGGAGTGAAGGCTTAATAACAGAAAAGTGCTCTTCTCAGCAGTCACCAAGCAGCAAAATCATCTTCTCTGAGGTAGGCTTGACTGAAATTGGACGTTCGCATGCGAATGTATTCATATTCTTTTCCGAAACATTTTTGATAACTCCTTTGATCTAGAGATCCTCAAATGCCTTCTTGCTGATAATTGAGTCTACAACAGGTAGCTTCCCATCTCCCAGATGAATATCCTTTAGCTGAGCATTAGTATTTGCACATAAAACTGAGAAATCACAGCTTGTTAAGTGGGAGCCTCGTTTGCACTATCAGGGTTTACCTCTTAAGAACCAGATAATCCAAGTGTTTAGTAAGTTTTGTAGTTTAAGTGCACATGAAAAATGGCACAGCAGGCCCTTCCTCATCTGGTCCCAAATTATCTTTTTAATCTAATTTTCTTTCATCTTCAGTAATACCAAACTTCTTAGGGACTCCTGACTAAACAGATATCTTTGGGCCTTCAAGTGTGCTGTTCCATCCATCCAGAATGATTTTGTTCCTTCCTTGTTTATCTGCTGACTGCTGAACACCCCTGCAGGTGCCACTCTAGTGTCACTTCCTCTATGGAGCCTGCCCTGATCCTGTGTGGTAGTAGGGTTCCCCCTTTCTCCTCTATCATAGCACTTATTCTGTGTGTTGGAGTTACAGGATCCTCCTTTTTGCTTGTCCTCACCTGAGCTCTTGTGCAGCACCAGCGACAGGCACTTCAGGGATAGGGAACTGGCACATGCTGTGAATCCCAATGCCTAGCCCATTGCCTGGCTCTGTAAATGTTTGTTGAGTGAATGAATGAGTAATGCAACTAGGCAGACAGATCTGGGAAAGGAAAAGAATTAACTGTAGGCCAAGTATTTTTTTTTAACCTGGCTTTAATTAAGTTCATATATTCAGAAGATAGAGAGCTCTTACACAAATTAGTTTTCTGATGAATGGCTCTGATTGTGACTTGTGGTTTTGTGAGGGGTGATTCTCAAAATAATTAACAACTGGTGCAGCATGGGCATCAGCCATCAAAACAGACTCAGACAGTAGCAGTAGGGCTGCAATGGGGACCTGGAGACCTGCCCCTGTGTAAGTCACCAACCCTGTGGCTGTTAGATCATGGGGAGTTTCCTAGGGGTTCACAAGGAGGGGTCAGGGCAGTTGGAGTGACTGAAGTGAAGGGATCATGGTTTGTTTTCCAACAGGAATAGATGTGTTTCAGTATTTTAGCAATCAGTACTAGCCATTGTGTTGTGTTTCAGCTCAGCATCAGACCTGATCCTGGGGGCATCATTGGCTAAACAGTTGGAGCGCTTTCTTAATTCTGACCATTTGTGTATTTGCATTTTGCTGTTTATCTTGAGTGTCAGCATAGACTGGTGGTGGCCTTGGGCTGGTCCAGGAATCTGGATGCCTGGATTTCTCTTTTGCTCTGTCATTTCACTAGGTAACCTTGGGCAAGTCCGATAACTAAATCTCAGGGGGATAATATTTTGTGTAAGGCACAATCTGTTTTGCAACAAGATGGCAGTCCATCAGGTTTTTTAGATGGAAATATCTTTACTAATTTGAATACATTTAGTTAGTTAAGCTTTGCTAATTTGAATCACAGTCCTGTAAAAAGTATCTAAATGTTGAGCAAAGCGTTTATAAATTTATTGAACATGTTGAGTCTTTATATTTAATTTCACTAGTTTTATCATCTGTACCATTTTGTTTTAAGTTTTTTTGTTTTAGGTGATGTCTGTGCTTCATATAACCACAAGTATAAAAGTCATTGCCTGGCCATTTTGGTAATATTCAGATCCTGGTGATGTTTAAATTACTTTGCAAAATACCTAAGTATTTGAGCAAAGGTTCTGCAGGACTAATTGCAAAGTGTAGATAACGGATTATAAATCATCACATAAGAAATAAAAATTTCTAGGTATCAATTCAAGAAATTTCACTTGTGGCAGCCGTACAGTTTTTTCTCCCCCCCAAGCAGGGTGTGCTTTTCAGGTTGTACTTTCTTTGTAGAAAGCATGGATTTCTTCTGTTGTGCCCTTGGCCATTTTTTGTTGATTTAGGATTTATCTTCTACCCACTTCTACAAAGATCTTGAGGCTGTGATAATGTCTCTGTAGACTCTGGGCAGTCTGTTTTCCTTCTAATCATTGTGTGATCCTGAGAATTAATGCTAGATGACCAGGGGATTGAAGAATAGAGAGTAAAACACACACTGACCATATTTAACTTGCTGCAGCCAGAGAGATTTATAGCGTGGTTATTGACATGTTGGGACATTGCTGCTGAATTTTCTAAGTATTAAAATTAATGTCTTTGTTGCAGGGCTGTGACATAGCTACTGAAATAGATGCCATCTATCTACCAGGCCACTGAATTGCCCTGATTACCAAGAAGTAATCCATTAAGCTTTCTCTTTACATGTCTGCTGCCTCTTCTGATGTGGGCTGCACATTACACGTGTTTCCTTCAAGTCATTAAGGAAACTGTGGTAGAGTAGAAAATGCCCGCCTTTGGTGTCAGAATGCCGGTCTTACTGCTTACTAGCTCTGTGACTTAATCTCTCTGAAACCTACCTTCCTAACCTGCAAAGTGAGCAATTATATGCCTGCCTTTTGGAAATCAGAAATAATGTATCAGTTAAAGCTGATGAAAACAGTGAAGGAGGATATCAATTGGGAGTGTGCTGGAGGCTCTCACAGGTACTAGGTAAGACAAGCAGCCACACTTTGGGGAGGGTGAAAACTGGCAGCCCAATGGACCTTGTAGCAGAGAAGTCCTAGACTCTAGGACTCTTTGATGTGAATCAGACCTGGTGATTCCCAGTTGTCTGGTGTCTTGACTTAGATCTCAGTTCCTGGAAGAGAATTGTACTGGTTTGTGTGGGCCCAGGTCTGGCTCACAAAGGAGAGGAGTCTTTCTGGGACTCAGTCCTATGTTTTAGGGACAGTTTTCAGATGAGGCCAGGGAATCTGGTGAGTGAGGCAGTCATGGGGAATATACTGCAGAACCAGACACACAGCAGGTGTGTGGCAGTGGTGAGTCTTCTCTGTAGTATGAGGCCTTCTGTATGGGTTGCTTCTTATTTGGAGGGGTGGGGGCGTGGGGGTTGGTTGCTCCTGCCAAGCAGGTGCTTCTCATCACCTCCCCTGGACAGCCTGGCCCTCTGCCTCTGTGCTGAGGAGAACTACTGGTTTGTCAGCTCTGCTGAGGGAGCCAAATGACTTCACTCTAATGGGGCATGATTCAACGCAGGGGAATAGGTGATTGATGAAATGGGACCCAAATGGCTCCGAAGAGTTCATTTATTTAACATGGGTAAGCAATTTGCTTCTAGGAAGACGTTGACTCACTCTGACTTCCATTATGCAAAATATCCCCAGGAATCTCTGCTCTTAAGATTCATATCACTCCCTGTGTTCCCCTCTTACCTATTTAATCATCAGTTCAGCCAGTATTTGTGGCAGCATTCGATTTGTGCCAGATACCATGACTGGCTAGGGGTACTGCTGCTCACAGAGAGCCCTCAACCCTGTAAACAGGTGGCTGGTGCACTGCTCTGGGGCTAGGGGAGGTCAGCTTTGTTAGGCAAGGAATGTTTCCTGGTGAGGTTTGGCCTGACAGGTCCTGTGAGGTGCCCTGGAATCTGTTGGTGGAGAGTGATAAATGATGGCACTTGGTCTGTGAAGACAGGGGAGGGGTCCCTGGGGGTTCAGATGCAGGGAGTTCCCAGTTCCACTGAGCTGGGTAGGCAGGAGCTGAGAGTGGTGGTCTGAAGAACCTGGAGAAACTGGGATCGCTGCCAGAAGGAAGAGGGGAGGGGTCTGAGCCAGAGTCCAGGCAGGCCCTGGTGTGCCTTGGAGTCCGGCCCACGGACATCCAGTTAAGATACGGGCTCCCCATACATACATCCCTGGAGGCACTGTACCTCTCATCAGGATCCATGTTTGTTGATCTTTTGTCTTAGGCCTTCCTGGTTGGCTTTGAATTTCTGTACTTAAGCACAAATTCTGACTTTACCAGTTATTAGCTGAGTGGACTCAAACAGAATCAGTTTTATCATCTGAAAAGTGGGAAGATTAAATGCTTCCCTGGAATGTTGTGACAATTAGAGATGATACAGTATATGGAAGTGACTAGCATAGCACTTGGAGCACAGAAACAGTAGTTACAGCTGGCATTTTTCAAGTGTTTACTCTGAACCAGGTATCATTTTGAGAACTTGGTATAGATTAACTCATTTAATCTTCTTAACAATGCTATGAGATATATAAGCTTATTATCTCCATTTATAGGTGAGAATATTGAAGCACAGAGAGGTTAAGTAGTTTGTTTATGATCACATAGTTCATAGGTAACACACTCTTAACCATCACTGCCTCTCTTGGTAGGTGCTTAAGAAATGGTAGGTTTTCATGTTTTGCCACTGGCTTTTCTTATTTTCTTTGGCTGGCCTTTGTGTGACTGACAGTGACATTGTTACACGTGTCAAGTACCTAGTGTTTTGCATCCATTATGGGGCAGTGATGGGTGAGCTGAGGAGCGCCCAGCCTCACCACCCCAGCCTTGGGCATGTCAGCCTTCTGCGTCACAGTTTCCCCATCTCTGAAATGGGGAGCGTGGTAACACATAAGCACACGGGGTTGTTGTGAGAATTAAATGAGAAAATGTCTGGAGAGCACTTAGTATGGTGGCTGATACACGAGGCCTTGATAGCCACCTCGGTCTTCATGTCCTGTTGAGATCCCACCCACTGTTTTCTGCACTCTCTGACTGCATGTGTGGGTGTGTGTAGGTGGGAGCTCGGAGAATCCCACGTGACACTGCTGTTGTACAGAAAGCATCTGGGAATGCCTTGTGCCAGTGACATGTGGCATGGTTTACAGAAGGGCCTGACATTTCTGGCTGTCTGGATGACTAACTTATCATGACCAAACTGGTGGTTTAGCATTTAAAATCTTTAACTGGCAGGTTGTGCCTTGGCTTTCTTTTTGTCGGGGTTAGAAACATAGCACTATCCTCCTAGATCAGTGTTTCATCACTGCTTTTGCCCTCTCTATCCCTTTGCCAAAGACTCCTTCCCTGGAAAACTGTTTAAATGCATAAAATACATCTACTGGATTCTAAAGGAAACCAAGTATTTTGAAATTCAGTTATCAATATATAAAAATATTTTGCTATAGAAATGGTACATCTTATTAATATGTTAAATAAAAAGACAGTGGTGAGTACAGTGACTACTGTAGTTTTGAAATAGTGATAAGAATGAATATTTTTAGATATCTGCAACATATAGAAAATAACTATTTATTTTGATGACAATGTCATAGTAATGACGACATCATTTGTCATTCTATGGCTTATAGCAATAGCAGTATTCCTTCAATTCAATTGAAGGGAATACTAAATTTCATTTAGAGGTTCGTTGAAATAAAAATGTAATTTTTTTTTCTGTTCACATTCACACAGCCTCAAAATTTTAGTCATTTAAAAAACCCCTGTCCTATGTGGTATTTTAGCTTTAGGAGAAAACATAAGTCAGTGTGGGCTACGTAGGCTGTTTGCAGCCCTGGTTTCTTTATTAACTGAGTATCCCCCTCCAGCAGTTAGAGAGCACCTACTTGGTACCAGGCACTGTGGTAGGTATTCTGTACACATTAATTTTAACATTCTTCTTATTTTGCAAAAATTTCAAATTTACAGAAAAGTTACAGGAGTAAAAAGGATTTTATTTTTTTCTGAGCCTTCTGAGAGAACACTGCCAATGCCCTATCCCCTTTGAATATGTTAGTGCATGTTTCCTATAAACAAGGACATTTTCCTGTATGACCTCAGCCCAGCCACTGCAACCAGGGAATTAGCCTGGACTCATTTCCTTCATCACAGGACCTTCTAATCTTCAGACTTGTTAGTATTTCATCAGTTGTTTCAATAACCCTTTGTAGCAAAAGGATCCTAGTCAGGTTCATGCCTTGTGTTTAAGGGTCTTGATCCTGTAGTCTTTAGTTGGGAATGGTTCCTGAATCTTACCTTGATACTTTTGAAGTGTCCAGGCCAGTTATGTTGTAGAATGTTCTTCAGTTTGTGTTGTCTGGTGTCTTCTTGGTGATTAGATTCAGTCTATGCATCTTTGGCAGGAATATCACGGTAGCAATGTCGTATTCTTCTTATTTGTCCTAGCCCTGTCAACTTTGATAACTTTATGAAGGTGGTGTCTGCCAGGTGTCTTGACTGTCTAGTTATGCTTTTTTCCTTTTCAATGAGTATGTTATGGGAGGTGCTTTGAGTCCTTAAATATCCTGATCTTCAAACTTTTACCCACTATGTTTTCATATCTTTTTACAGTTCTTAGCCAAATTAATTATTATGATGGTTGGAAAAGGGTGATGTTTCTAATTCCATCATTCCTTCTGCATTTATTAGTTGTCATTTTACTATTAAGAAAAGCCTGTTTTTCCTTTCTATTTATTAATTCATTTATTCATTCATATTAGTGTTGATTCATGAATTCCTATTTTATTTGGTGGCTTATAATCTATTACTATCAGTGGGTTACAACCCATTGCTATCATTATTTATTTTGATGCCCAAATTGTCACAGATTTGGCTTGTGGGAGCTTTTTCAAACTGGCTTCTGTGTCCTTTTGACAATACTCATTACTTAAGCATTGACCTTAAAAAAAACTCATTTTTTTCCAGCTTTATTGAGTTACAATTGACAAATAAAAACTTTATCTATTTAAGGTATACAACTTGATGTTTTGACACACATGTATATTGTGAAATGATCACCATAATCAAGCTAATTTATATATTTGTTACCTCATATTGTTACCATTTTTTTGTGATGAAAAAACTTAAGATCTACTCTCTTAGCAAATTTCAAGTATATAATACAGTATTGTTGACTATAGTCTCCACGCATAACTGAAATGCTGTTCTCTTTGACTAACATCTTCCATATCCCCAGCATCCCCTGGCAATCACTGTTCTAGTCTTTAAGTATTTCCTTATTTTCTAACATAACAAAATGTTACAGACACATCTTCAATTGTCCTTGATTTTCCTTGTCCCAATGCTGGAATCATCCATTTCTCATGTATCCCTGCTTCCTAACAGTACCCAATTTATCTTTTATCCGTTCCATAACTCCATAGGGTAGTGGTTTTTGTCCACCATTTTTACAGGTGGGACTGACTCCCAAGTCTCCTAGTAAGTCACTTCCCAAAGTCCTAGAACTGGTGAGTGGCAGAGTCAGTCAGATTTGAAATTTTATAAACTGGTTTGTGTCCACTGGATGACACTCTATCAGTTACATTTGTGAATAGTAATTCATAAAAATACATCCCCATTTCATAAATGAGGAGACTGAATTTCAGAGAGGTTTGTTCAGCTACTTGCCCAAGATCACCCTGCTAGTAAGTGTCAGAGATCCAGTTTGGGTCTCTTCATTATCACAGTGTTCTGGATGCCTCCCAAGAATGCCTCACTTAACTTCTTTACTGTCCTAATCCCTTGTCCCCAGTACTTGTCAGGTTTTGATCGGTAAATTTGTCTTCTTCGGAGCAACAGCAAGTGTGGAAAAGCTTTCTTTGTAGTGTTGTGAAAACGATGACCTACAGCTCTGAGGGGGGACAGTTTCACAATGGGCAAATCGGAAAACTGTGATGAGTCTTTCCTAGCAACTGTTCAGTATGGGAAGCTCAGCTCTCAGCTTTGATCTGGGGTGGGTGACGGACAGCCATTCCCCACTCCTCCTGAAGGTGGTGCTCTCTGACTGTGGCCTGAGCCAGAGCGTGGCACAGGGCCTCACCATCCTTTGGAACCAGAACAAGCTACATATGTTTGCATAATATAAGGATGTACTTAAAAAAAATTCTTCCCTTAATGTCAGATGCCCCTTGTCATTTCCAGGAAAAGCAACAATCAGAGTATGAAGCGCTGATTCAGGTCTTAAAGAAAGAGCAGGACATCTATACCCATCTGGTAAAATCTCTTCAGGAATCAGGCAGGTAAGGACATTACACATGTGAGTGTGAACACACACACACACACACACACACACACACACACACGCACCTTGAATAAATGCTGGTGATCTCTGAAGCATCAAAGTTCTTCCAGTTTGCTTAGGAAGCTTATAAAATACTCGGCTGAGGATTGCCCTATTTAATGTCAGATATTCCTGTTTCCTGTCAAGAATTATCTGATATTTGGCAACAAAATTAGGATAAAAATATAATAATTGTTCAGATTTTTAAATACTTTATTATACATTTAGAAAGTGCTTCCATGTGCAGTATTTCATGATTCTCACAGTTCTATGAAGGAAGTAATAATGTTATCCCTGTTTTCATAAGGCCATGAAAGCCAAGCAACTTGTCCAAAGTCATACAGGTGTTGAGTGACAGAACCAGGGACCCAGACAAGCCTCCGTGTCTTGGAGTAACTTGTGTCTCTGCGGAATTGCTGAAAGGATTTAATACCAGCGAGTATTGGGCAGGAGCCAATTCTAGGCCAGTGGTTGAGTTCTAGCTCCTGCTCTCCTACTTTCTAGCTCTCTGTCCACAGGTGAATGGCCTGCCCTGGCCTTGTTTGCACATCGGTAAATGCAGGATTGACCTCAGGAAGTTCTCACATAAGAAATCACCTTTCTGCACACTGGGATGGTTACAATTGGAAGGATATGTCTGGGATTCATTTCAAAACAGGACAGAGGCAGAGGAAGTGAGTGGGGATATCGAAGGAATGAGATTGGCCCTGGCTCCCTGATGGTTGGGTCTGGGGTATGAGTAGATTGGGAGGGGTTCATCATATTAGTTTGTCTTCTTCTGTACATATCTGAAGTTTTCCATAATAAAAAGTTAAAAACATTACCCCTCCCTTCTCTCTCTCGCCTGCCCTTTGCTCTGGCCTTAGTGAGCCTTTCCTTGTTCCCTGGGCCGTGTAGTTCTTGCTTCTGCCCTCACCTGTGTTTCCTACCCCTCTGTTTCTACCCTTTTCCCTACTTTGTCTCCACTGGTCCTTTACAATTTAACTTGAGTGTTACATTTGTCAGGAAGACCAGCTGATCCCCAGAACAGTTGCCTCTGCGTTTCTCCCCTGTGTTGGGGGTTCATTTATGTAGTCACCTGTGTCTGTGCCTTCTTCTCACCTGCACCAGGAGCTCCCTCAGGGTGGGGTTCCATCTTAGTGTCTTTGTTCCCCAGGACCTGGGGTAGAGTAGGCACTCGGGAAATGATCTGTGCAGGATTACCTCCCCCAGCTGATCTTCTAAATTATGAGATGTTTTCCAGATTTTTAAGTCAGAAATGAGTTTAGAGTAGATGAAAATATGCTGCTGAAATTCTGGGAGCAGGCATCACCTTTGAAAGTGAGCATTTTTAAGAAGCCTCAGCTGTTGGTCATTTTCACTTTGTGTATGGGTTGTGTCATGTGGAGAAACTCAAAGAGGCAATGGACAAATTTTATTTCTGTTGTGCAGCTTCTTTAGGTGGGAGCAAGATTAAATTCTGGGCACTGAGAGGTCCTATGGGTGTATATAGGTACTTCCAAGCCCCCTCAGCATCATGAACGGCTCCAAGTTTCACAGGCTCTTTCTTATTGAATAAAGACATGCGTGGGACTGAGGCAGGTCAGGACTATGACTAATAAGGATTCTTAAAAGATTTCCTGTTCATCTTCAGACTTGCAATACATTTAGGGGGAGGCAGATCTGGGTCCCAATCTCAGCTTTGTCATTCAGTGACTGTGAGCTCTTGGATAAGTCATTTCTCACCCTGAGCTTCTGTGAGTTTGTAAAATTGAGATCACCTAGCCTACCTATCAGTTCACTTACCTGCCTACTCACCTACTTGTCTATCTACCTCACAGGGTTGTTTTGAAATAAGAGATGATTCTATGTAAAGTCCTGACAATGCCAGAGTAAACTCTCAGTAAATAACACTTCTTAAGAATAAAACAACATGCTTTGACTCAAGCAGCAGAGACAGAAAAAATAAAAGACAAAAATTTTTTTAAAAGAATTATCAATACCACGGAACACTTATGTACATCTCAATATTCCTTCATTCATAAACTTAGTTTATAGGGGTTTTCGAATCCTCAGACCTTGGCATATCCAGAGGGTGGAATTGTAGGTCAAGGTGGGTAGAGCTCCCCTCTGTAACTCCAGCCCTGCTCACTCTCTGGAAATGGCAGGAAAGGTGGATGACCCTGGAGATATATGATATACTGGGCTTCAAACTGGAAAGGGAGAGCAGGGAGGAAGGAAATGCCTTGTGGGTAATATGTGCCTGATCCTTTCACTTTTGTCCTTTATTCTTTGAAGCAGCACTTAGAAGACAGCAGCGTTATCCTCGTGTTAGAGGAGTGGGCGTGCATGTTACCCAAGGTACTCCAGTTGAGGTTCTCAGGCCTCAGATCTATCTACTTGGCTCCTGAGTCTAGGTCCTAGCTGATACACTCCCCATCTAAGGACTAGCACAGTTTGCACTTTCCCGTAACTCAGGATTTTCCCACCTAAGTGTATTGGGATTTTGTCATGAGGGCATGCCCTATCCATTTTAGAATATTTGGCAATCCTTGGCCTCTACCTAGATGCTAGTAGCACATCTGCCCCCTCCCATGCCCGCTATAATGACCAAGAATGTCTGTAGAGCCGGGCTCAGTGGCTCAGCCTGTAATCCTGCACCTTTGGGAGGCTGAGGTTAGTGGATTGCCTGAGCCCGTGGGTTCGAGACCTGCCTGGGCAACT
Organism: Tarsius wallacei; assembly: GCA_963574415.1. Lineage (NCBI taxonomy): Eukaryota > Metazoa > Chordata > Mammalia > Primates > Tarsiidae > Tarsius > Tarsius wallacei. Next base: position 25,092 of record CAUYQG010164958.1, read on the forward strand.
TGGCGAGACTTCATCTCTACAATAAATTAAAAATTAGCCAGGCGTGGTAGCGCACACCTGTAGTTCCAGCTACTTGGAAGGCTGAGGCAGAAGGATCGCCGGAGCCCAGCAGGTCGAGGCTGCGGTGGCCGGGAGTGGCCACTGCACTCCAGTCTGGGCGACAGAGTGAGACTTCAACTCAAAAAAAAGAATGTCTGTAGATATTGCCAAGTGTCCTTTTGCTGTAACTTATGAAAATCAGAAATGATGTCTCATAAATAGCATCTTTTGCATGGGAACTGTTAGGCTCTATGGAAGGAAGGAAACAATGTTTGTTGAGCATCTGTATTAGGCTCTATGCTAAGGTCTTTCCCGTGTAACATCTCATTTAAACTTTAAAACAATCTCGAGGGAAGGGTTTTGTTATTCCCATTTTACAGGTGAGGAAATCAGGATTCAGGAAGACTTGCCCATTGTCATGGAGCTAATTAGTGGTGGTATCCTATTTTGAACTTGTTTCTCTTTGACTCCTCATTCCTGCCTCAGCCTGCCTGCCAACCTGATTTCAGAAAGAAGAAGGTACAGGGTTTTCATTTTTTTCTGAGTGAAGCACCTTTTGTTCTACCAACTCTTCATACCTTGAAAAGGTTCTGGAGTTGGGTAAACATGAATGACAGACACAGGAGCAGCAGCTGTGTACTTTTCACCCTGTCAGAAAATGGAAGAGGGAGTGAAGCAGTTAGCGTTCCCAGCCCTAATCGCTGGAGCTTCACTAAAACGATCTCCTTTTTTTTTTTCCTGGTTAAATGTCTGCAGCACGACCGCATCCAAGCGAGTGCTGTGCTGTGACACCTCTGTAAGCTTTTCCATCAGCCTTACAAATTGATCATTATGATTGTCTTGAAATGGAACTAGGTACAAGTTGCTAGTAGAGTCCCTTCTCTTGCACGAAGACTGTTTCACAATGAACCATCCTCAAAGCAGCAAGCATAGAAGATTAGACATGATGGTTTATTTTCCTTTCAATGTATGTTGATTTATGTGTGCAATTCGGTGGATGGAGCTGGAAGACACCTCTGAAAGAGAAGTGGGGTTTGAGTCTGGCACATAAGCAATAGCTCCTAACCATTTGGGGACTATAGATTGCTTTTGAAAAATCTGATGAAAGCTTATAGGCCTTCCCCTAGAAAAATTCACATATTCATATGCTTTTGCAGATAATTTCAAGGTGTTGATGGACTTTCTTAGGGAACCACAGGTCAGATGCTGGACAGAGAGTGATATATTACTCAGTGGTTAGAAAAGGAAGCTTTCTGATTTGTTAATGTGTTTCAGTAGTCTTAAATATGTTCATGTACTTTGACCTGGTTATTGCACTGCTGGGACTCTTTCTTAAGAAAATAACCACAATGTCAAGCAAGGCTTTAAGCACAGAGATGTACAGTGAAACATTACTTATACTATTCGAATGTCAGCTGGGGTCTTCATGTTTCTCTGAGAGCTGGGCTTAAGTGGTTCAGGTCTCTGCCAGTTGCACATCAGTAGAAGTCCAAAGCCTTTCTTATGGATCTGTACTGTACAATAGTCACTAGCCATGAAGCTATTTACATTTAAACTTGCTTTAAACTTAATAAAATTAAATATTCAGTTCCCTTCTACATGAGCCACATTTCAAATGCTCAGTAGGCATAGTTAGCTAGTGGCTACTGTAGTAGACAGTGCAAATATAGAACATTTCCATCATCAGAGAAAGTTCTGTTGGTGAGGGCTCTCCAAGATTAATGCAGATTCTGGGAGGTGTGCACTTTCATGGTCTCCTCTGGGTTCTGGGCTTTGGTTCCATGCAAGCTCTCTGTACAGCTCAGCATTGTATCATGGTGACCCAGAAAAGAAACTTAACACCTCCATTCCCAAAATAAAAATCCATTTATACTATGTAATTTTAAGTGGTTAGCTCACCACAGTGGAGTTCTGTTGGTCTCTAAATTGATCCTTTTCTCCTTCTTAGTGTTGATTCATTCTTCTATTTTTTTCTCTTTCCTCCTATCCCTTGCCCTTAGTCTTGATACAACCTCTTTGAGGAGAAACACAACAGAAGTCCTCTATTGCTCTTCTGAAGCCTGGAGAGCCTCTCCTTCTATACCCATGCCCTCTCAAGGCATTATTCCAAACAGAGAAACATTCTGGAGAATTAAATCATTTTCCCCTAGTGATGTTAGTAGCAAAATGTTGAAATGACCCAAATATCCACTAATAAGGTATGAGGTTAAGTAAATGGTAGGTCATTTCCTTGATTTGATATTATATAGTTATTAAAAATGATGCTTGCAAATAATTTCCAAACATGTAGGGAGATAATCAAGTGAGGATTGTACATTCCAGTCCACTATTATTATATGTCCAGTATTGTACATTTATTATTATTTCAACCTTATCAAAATACAGAGAAAAAGATTGAGAGGAAATACAGTCTGCCATGTGTTAATTAGTAGTAGAAGCACGGTAATTTTTATCCTCTATATGCTTTTATATTTAAAATTTTCTATAATAAACACATATTTCATAACCAGAAAGAAACACAAATGACATGACAATCACAAGAAGGCTTGCTGGACTTTGCATCTGAAAGCACAAATAGGTCTGTTTTACAATTTCTGGTGTTTTGTTTTACCAAGTATCAACAACCTGCAGGCTGAGTTAAACAATATTTCTGCCCTGCGGAAGCAACTAGAATGTGATGTGCTCTCATATCGGAATTTGCAGAAGACCCTGGAGGAGCAGATCAGCGAGATTCGGAGGCGGGAAGGTACACACTCTCTTCTCTTTGGTTTTTTTTTTTCCCCCTTTGGTTTTTCCACTTGGACGGCATGGGCTAAACTTTAAGAGAGTCCTAAAACTTCAGTAAGAGATGAAGCACCCACAGGATTTGTCTGGGGATCCTTTATGTGGTGACCATGTTGATGTTGGCTTTCCCAGTCTGTATACATCTAGTTTTGGCCTTCATTGTAGAAGAGCCCAGTAAACTGTATTAAATTCTGCAGAGGGTCTCTTGCAGGATTGCTTCCTTTTACCTCTGCTCTTTTCTATACCATTTGATATTCCTAGCTCCAGATAAACTTGGGGACTTGCAGTCCCCCTTTTTGGTAAACAACCTTCATTGTTCCAAACATCTGGTTACTGCCTATCACAGCAACCACTGTAGAGAGCCCAGGACTGCACAGACATGTGGGTGAGACTGCTGTTTCAGGTTGATACATTGTTTTTAGCATTGTAGATTCATTAAGGGGGAGTGGAACTACAACATAAGGGTCCTGTGAGACTTGTACAACTGTACTCATCACAGTAATATCTGGCCCCTTCCCTTGCTGGAACCTGAGCCCTTTAAGGTTGGGGTTGGGGTCTTATTCTCTATGTATCTCTAGCCTGGTGCCTGGCAGACATAGTAAAGATAGGTAATAACACTGGTAGGGGCCAGGCGTGGTGGCTTATGCATGTAATCCCAGCACTTTTGGAGGCTGAGGCAGACAGATTACTTGAGCCCAGGAGTTCAGACCAGTCTGGGCAACATAGCAAAACCTTGTCTCTACAAAAAAATCAAAAATATTAGCCAAACGTGGTGGCACGTACCTGGAGTACCAGCTACTCAGGAGACTGAGGTGGAGGGATCACCTGAGCCCAGGAGGTAGTGGCTACTGTGAGCTGTGATTGTCGTGATCATGCCACTGCACTCTAGCCTGGATGACAGAGTGAGACTCTGACTGAAACAGAAAAAAAAACAGAACAGTGGTAGGTTTGACATATCTTGAACATGCAGTATGTACAAGGCACGGTGCTAGGCACTTGCCTTTTCATCTCTGATCCTTACAGTCATCTCATTAGGTAGAGTAGGTATTAACTTTATTTTACAGAAAGAAATTGAGGCTCAGAAGTCTGATTTGCCCAGATTTGAGCCAGAGTCTCAAGTCTAGCTATTTCTAGTATTTTGCACTGTATTTTTAGATGTATCAGCTCTTACCCACATGGGTTAAATGAGATACTGTTTGTGGCTATGCCTCGCTCAATAAACATCCCCCCCCCCCCCCATTTCTTCACTCACTATTAGAATGTGACCTTTGCTGCAAAGGAAGCAGACCCTTACTTAGGTGAGCCAGGATTCTTTTATTGTACCTCTAGTAGGCAGTTTCTGCACTTACTTTGTTTGCTTTCCGTGAGGGGTCTGGGGCCAATAAAAAAATAGATCAGGCACTTTTATTTCCCTTGAGTTCTCCCCTTGAGGGTCGCATCTAATTTTTCTTATTCCCGCCTAAACAGTATCACTTCCTCATTTAAACTGAAATCACCATTTGCTTGTGCCATTCAGAATGGTCTCCAGGCACAGCACTTGATATGCAAATTATAATTTAGAATTGGCCACAGTGAAAACCTACAGCCCAAGATGAAGCCATACATTGAAATATCAGCCTGTAGAGAAAGAGAAAATTACCTTTGCTCTAGAGGTTGTGCTTTAAACCTCTCTGTGTACTTATGCTCCTTTCCACCCCCACCTCCCCAGTTCAGATTGCTTTAGATGATTACTCCGGGATCAGTCTTGGAAGGTTCTGTTTCTGATATTTTTCTCTCTCCTTTTTTCGGGCAGAAGAACCATTTTCATTTTATAGTGATCAAACATCTTATCTAAGTATTTGCCTTGAAGAGCACAATCGGTTTCAAGTGGAACATTTTTCTCAAGAAGAGCTTAAGAAAAAGGTATTGACCTATTAACTTTCAGTGCCTTTTTTCTAGGTTGTTTGTTGTCTCTTGGGTTTCTTATCAGAAGTGTAAGATTCTGAAAGTGCCTCTCCTCTCTTTCCTCCCCTCTCCTCTCTGTCTTGCTGTCTGTGCCCCTCCTGTGTCCATTACTTGGAATATATTCCCCTGTGTCTGAGATGCTCCTCTGGTCTGAGAACCCAGCTCTCTGGCCCCTTGACTAGGGTTAGACACCTGCCTTCAGGTCATTCACCTTTTTTCTCCTACCTAATCCAAATTGATGTCCCTGTCATACCTATAATTATCTGGTTATTTGTCTATACCCTGTGCTAGGTGTGAACATCTTAAACTTAGCGATTGTGTCTTACTTAATGCTGATTTCCCAGTGCCTGGCACACATAGTAGGAGGCAATAGATGCTTTTTAAATAAGTAAAATTCCAAGTTTTGTCAGTAAATTTTTTAAAAAACTGGAATGGATTTTCAATCTGATCAGTTGCATGGTTAGAGTACTTTAGTATTTCAAGGTTCTAGGAACCATGGTTAAGAACGGGAAGTATAGCTGGGCTCAGTGGCTCAGCCTGTAATCCCACGCTTTGGGAGGCAGAGGTGAGTGGATTGCCTGAGCCCGTGGGTTCGAGACCCGCCTGGGCAACTTGGCGAGGCCTCATCTCTACAATAAATCAAAAAATTAGCCGAGTGTGGTAGCGCACGCCTGTAGTTCCAGCTACTTGGAAGTCTGAGGTGGAAGGATCGCCAGAGCCCAGCAGGTCGAGGTTGCGGTGGCCAGGAGTGTGCCACTGCACTCCAGTCTGGGCGACAGAGTGAGACTCCAACTCAAAAAAAAAAAAAAAAGAAAAGAAAAGAAAAAAAGAATGGGAAGTATGAACACAGAGGAGACTGTATGATTTATTATAAAGTTATCATACATGTGTGACAGATTCAGTTTCTGTCTTAGAATAATTTACATACTGATAGAGGAAACAGGCATGTAAACAAGTAATTGCAGCATGGCATGCAAAGGTTGCTGTCTGGAAGCTGTACAAGGTATAGAGATAGCAGAGAAGGGGTGATTAGTTGCCTGGTGAGGGGGGAGGTGCCAGTTGATCAGGGGAGACTTCTCAACAGAAATGAGGCTTGAAGTGGATTTTGAAGGCTGAATTTGTAGTTTGTCCAGGTGGAGGGCTTTTCTCAGCAGAGAGAAAACAGCCTGCGTAAGGCACAGAACTAATAAATAGTGAGGAAAACTATAAAAATTTGGGTATTTTGGGGAGGAGTAGCACAAGGAGCATTGAGGCAGTATTAGTGTTTAAAGATGAGGAAAATTGGAATGACTATAACTGCTGCTAGTACCTCTTGTGGCTGTAGTAAGGGCAGGAGGTAGTTTACTTGGTCAGTACTTAGTAAATGTTTGTAGACTCAGAATGTCTTGTTCCTCCCACTATAACCTCCTTGAGAATTGGATCCAGTTTTTACTCACAGTAGATGTATTGAACATCTATTATGTATTGTCAGAGTGGGATTTTCCACCTTATTAGAGGAGCTAGTGATTGTTTTCATCAGGAAGTCTTTGGAAAATTACTGACTACTGGGATTCACAGCCTGCTGGAAACAAAGGTGGTGTCTGCTCAGTTGCCTGAGTATCTGGCCTTGTGAGACCCTGGCCTGGCTCTGCCTCTGTAGAGGCAGCTGCTCTTTCCCTGTGATTTGTCCATTGTTATGTCTCATTTAGTTCTCCAGCCACCCCCAGCTATGGCACCTTGGGCAATTAACTTCTTTGTATCTCAGGTTCCTCATTGTAAAATGGGGACAGACACACTAGCTTCTCCACCTCTTCAGGATATTTGCAAGGAATGATCGACTAAAGCTTGTAGGAGTATTTTAGTGGCTGTAAATTACTTATAATTGACAACTGTTATTATTGATGACATTGCTAGATAAGTATATAAAGAAGGAGGTTGATGGTATAAAAACAAGGCTCTGACAGTTTCAGAAATGTTGGCATTGGGCAACTTTTCCTCCAGAGGGTCTCAAGTACAAGACAGAAATAGTACTAGCTGTCATTAACAGAGCACTTAGACTATACCAAGAACTTTAGTGCACTGTACTATGATCATATTCAGCTCTCACAGTAACTCATTCTACAGATGAGAAAACTGAGGCTTAGATTAGACAGCTTGCCCAGGATCTTTGCCTTGAAGTGATGGCTCTGAGATTAGCATACTGGCATGTCCAATGTTAAACCCAATGCTTCTGTCTCTGTACTCAGGATGTCCTGAAGTCTAGAGTCAGGCAGCCTGATTCTTCATAACAGTGCTGAAGAATCTGCTCAATAGGAAGATCTCTGCCTAGGAGTGTAGCCCTGGGAAGTGGAAGTCTGCTGCTGGGTAGTCAGTACTCTCCCCACTCTTATCTCCTAGGTCAACGACCTTATACAGCTAGTGAAGGAACTGTACACAGACAACCAGCATCTGAAGAAAACCATTTTTGATCTCTCCTGCATGGGTTTCCAGGGAAATGGCAGACTTGCGTCTACAGAACAAACAGAGGTAAGAAGAGACAAGCCAATTGAAAAAATATAACAACCCAAAAGATTTCTCATCTGTCCTGGGGAGGTCTCTCATTAGAATTTCCTTTGTTGTGGACTGGGTTTTGAGGTTCCCACTAGCGGATCTGTCTATAGGCTTTGTCAGGTTTGGGTCATGTCACCATGGCCACATTCGATATATTGTGATGCTCTTGACTGTTTCTAGTCCTGGAAACTTGCTGCAGGTGGCACATCTGGATGAGTGATGTGGTCTCAGAAGGATCGGGAGAGATGCCAAAACACCCAGATAATTTGGGTAGGGTCGATGCAGCCTTAATGGATCTATTAGCATTGAAACACAGACATACGCACACCCCACCTGGGATAAAAGGAAGAAAACCCTATTCACCTTGTTAACTTCTGGGTCTTAGTGCTGATCTTTGTGATCTGTTGTCTTCCACGTTCTGTTTGGGAGCAGTGCTGCACAATGGGAGGACCCTGAAGTTGTGATGGTGAGGAAGAGCATTTTGTTTCCTTTTATGGGCCCCTGCTTCAGCCTTTCTCTCCTATAGGAAGACCTTACTTCACACGTGTATTAGCATTTCTTCAGAAGACCAGAGCTGCTCTCACCATGAAGCATGGGAGTAAGGCCTTTTGTACTTGGGTACATGAGTACAAAACTGGTATCTTCCTGGTTGGGGTTTTCTTGAACTCAGCCAGAAGCACTGGGTCAATGGAGATCTTCATTCATTGCCACATTGTTTCTTGGGAAAAATTTGTCAGCTTTAAGTTGTCTCCTCCTACCTTCAAAGTGGGAAATACTCAAAGGTATTTATGCTATGCTCTGGCCATCTGCTGTCTTTGAGAAAGGGAATATTATTGATCTTAGCCTCCTAGGCTCTAGATAATGTTGAAAACCAAGAGTATCAGTGATCCATTTAGGGAGCAACTGGTCTCCTGGTTTGCTTCCTCCAAGGCAGCATTTTTAATAAGCAGCCCATTCTTCACAACGTAAATGACGGATTTTGTTTGTTCATTTGCCCTTTAAAAAAATCTGTTAAATGTCCCATTGAACAGAGAGAGGCTTTTCCCTCTTCCCACTCTAAGATGTTAATACCAGCCGATTCAGATTTGAGTCATTTGTCAGATTGCACTTCGATTTGACGTTCTCCATGAATAGCTTTGTCCTTTGTAGCACAATTCCCCGTCTTCCCCTGGAATGGGATGGGGAAGATGGTGTTCCCACTATAATCTTGAGCTGAGGGAGTAGAGGGAGTTAGGGGTGAGGGTGGGATAGCAAAGATTGGAGCCTGCTGTTCTCTGGGAATGTGTGTGCTTTTTCTTTGATTAGAAAAAAGGCACAAACCATCCAGAAATGCTTATATTGTCCCCAGCATTTTCTGGGCAGCAGGACTTGCAGAGTGGTGGCTGAGTACAACTTCTGCTCTCTAGGAGCCCATAAATCAGAAGAGGAAAAAAACCCATCAAATATATTTTGTGGGATTTTTTTTCCTAATATTTAATTAACTCATAGCATTACCCTAACATTTAGAAAACAGAGAAATTATACCTAATCCTGTCACTTTAAAACAAGCACAGTTAAATAACATTTTGGAGTTGTTCCTTCTTTGTTTTGTGTGGATGCACACACTTCTACTGTAGTACAAGTTTTCTTTTTCTTTTTTTTTTGAGTTGGAGTCTCACTCTGTCACCCAGGCTGGAGTGCACTGGCACGCTCACAGCCACCGCAGCCTCAACCTGCTGGGCTCAGGTGATCCTTCCGCCTCAGCCTTACAAGTAGCTGGAACTACAGGCACGCGCCACCACGCCTGGCTAATTTTTTGATTTGTTGTAGAGATAAGGTCTAACCAAGTTGCTCAGGCTGCTCTCGAACTTATGGGCTCAGACATTCCTCTCACCTTGGCCTCCCAAAGTGCTGAGATTATAGGTGTGAGCCACCGTACCCAGCCTGTAGTACAATTTTGTATCCTGTTTTTTCTAATTACCATTAGTCATAGCATCTTATTCTATCTTATGAATGTGCTGGAATTTAACTGCCTCTCTATTGTTGGACATGTAGATTGTTTCTAGTAATTTGCTATTTCAAATTAGAAATTGAATGTCTGTGGACACAAATCCTACTTTGTGTTTAAGGCGTTTTCCCTTTAGACTGTATTCCCAGATATGTGTGTTTACTAGGTCAAAAGACAGAGACAGATATGCTAATGCTATAGGCACGCACTTTGTTTTCATATACCCTCCCCCAACAACTTTTAATCTGCAAAAGGATATAAGTAGTTTGAAGACTCTGGTAGACTTTGTCAGGTTTCTTTTCAAAATAATTATCCTGGTAGAGAATCCCACCAGCTGGGTATTATGGTACTTACTCCCTGCACACTGATAGTTCACATAGAAACCACCAATCAAAAGACCAAGAACAGGTATCTTGTTGTTTCAGTGTGTATTTAAAAAATTTCTAAAGAGGTTGCTCTTATTTTCTTATATTTATCAGCTGGTTATTCATACATTATAGGAGAAGTAGGTTTAGAGCAACATATAGGAGTGATTTCAGCAGAGTATAGTCAGGGTGAGCACAGAACCCCATGACTGTGTAGTTCGTGGACCTGACGTCTCTAATTGTGGGATGTGTGTAAAGCACTTGGCACAGGTTCTGGCATCTTGCAAGTGCTCAAAAGGATTGCTTGGTATTATTTACTTTTATTGTCGCTATTAAGAACGGTTAGAAAACTAAATTTTGAGGGAGGAATAGATAGGAAACATGTATTAAAGGGCATAATTTATTTTATTTTATTTTATTTTATTGAGTTGAAGTCTCACTCTGTCACCCAGGCTGGAGTGCAGTGGCACGCTCACAGCCACCGCAGCCTCAACCTGCTGAGCTCTGGCGATCCTTCCGCCTCAGCCTTCCAAGTAGCTGGAACTACAGGTGCGTGCTACCACACCCGGCTAATTTTTGATTTATTGTAGAGATGAGATCTCGCCAAGTTGCCCAGGCGAATCTTGAACCCGTGAGCTCAGGCAATCCACTCACCTCGGCCTCCCAAAGCGCTGGGATTAGAGACTGAGCCACCAAGCCTGGCAAAGGGCATAATTTAATTGAACTCTTGCAAGGTTATCATGTTGAGCAAGAAGTAGACCTTGTGTGAAAAATAGTTTTCAGAAGTAGAAGGTACTTGTTAATTCTGTTAATAGTAACAATAAAATTTGGATGGTCAGAGCAGACTTAATTTCTTTAAAAGAAAGAACTTTCTAACAATTGGACTTCTTAAGTTATTGTGAATTTCACATGATTTATAAAACCCTTGGCACAGTTCCTGGTGTGTGGTAAGCACTCTAAAACACAACTATTTTTCTTTTCTGTTTTTTAGTTAGTGGTAGAGTTGGAACTAAAATTCCCTTCTGACTCTGTTTAGGGTTGTTTTAGTAACACCATAGGGCAGTGCTTCTGAAGTTTAATGTGCATGTAAATTTCCTGGGAGTCTTGTTAAAATGCAGATTGTGGGTCAGTACGCCTGGCATGGGGCCTGAAAGTCTGCATGTCTAACAAACTTCTGGGTGACAATGCTTCTCTTGCTCCAAGGAACACACTTTGAGCAGGAAGACCAGAGGTAGCCTTGAAAACTGTTGGTTTCAGCTCTCATTTTGAAAAGAATCTTTATTCGTTTGCTTGTTTGTTCAGCAGTGTTTTATTGAGCATCAGGCATTGATGTTAAAACTGTGAACTCAGACGTATCCCTGCCCTGCCCAGCATGCAATACAGAGAAACAGAGGGGCCATTCCAGCTAAGTGTGGTGAGGGCCATGATGGAGTGAATGCAGAGTCCTAAGGGAGTATGTAGAAAGGTTCCCAACCTTTGTTTTGGGGGTCAAGAGAGGTTCTTCTTGCAGGAGGAAGGGGAGCTGCCAAGCAGATCAAGAAGTCATAGCCCATGAGGCAAGGGGGTGCCTGTAGAGTGCAGAGTTACAGAGTGGTGCTTTAAAGGGGAGGTGTTTCATAGAGTCAGATATCCTGAGAAGACAAGAAGAAACAACTAAGAATTTCCTAGGAGTCCCATGACCTGGGCAATTTCATCAGAGTGAGGGGGACAGAAGCCAGCATGCAGGGGACTGATGAAGAGTGAGGAAATTAACATAGAGGCAGTTGAGACCCAGAGATATGGAGGTTGCTTTTCTCGTTGCTGTAGGGACGGAAGTAGAGCTGGGTATGGTGACTCAGTTCTTTCTGACAACTTGATCTATGTCTTTGAAAACAGGTAAGTCACATACGGCATGAGGGACATTTCTCTGTGTCCACAACATATAATTTCTTGACCATTGGTAGACACTGAGAGGTTACTTTTAATTTTGACCAAGTTAGCAGAGGTAAAGAGAAGTGAAAGTTAATTTTTATTTTATTGGATTGAGTAATGGCATGGATGTGGTTTTAGAAATGCAGAGTAACTTTGATGCTTTTTATATTTCACCTTGTCATGACTTGTGTGAACAGTACTTTACTGAGCTAGACTTAGGAGAAACCCTTTTCATATCCATAGGAATTAGGAAGGAGCTTCTCTCTGCCTCCTCCCTACCCCATGTGGATTTTATCTCCTGTATTAGAAGGTCTTTGGGGACCTTTGTTGGGCAGTTACTGGAGTGGTGGCAGCAAAAGCCATATTGCAGAAGGTGAGAATTAACCCTTTCTAGAAGCTTGGAGAGAGGCAGAGCATGCTCAGTGACCAGAGCTATTGGGGAATCAGTGGAGGCTTCTGTTGTTATTTTATTTTTTTAAAGATAGGAGAGACTTTTTTTCCCCAACATTTTATTATTTAAAAAATCAGACACAGCAAAGTGAAAAGAATTTTATAATGAGTGCCCATATACTCAACTACTTAGATTCTATTAACATTACCCACCTGTCCCATCCATCAGTGTGTCTTATATTTTTTATATGTTTTAATTAAAATTGTAAGCATCAGTATGCTTCCCCTAAATACTTCAGCTTGCATATCTTTAATATGGTTATAGGGTTTTTTTTATCTTTTGAGGTTAAATTTATATGCAATGAAATATAGAAATTGTAAGTCTAGATTTGCTAAGTATCACCAGTGTGTTACCTGTGTAACCCAAACCCCTATCAAGAGCCTTTGTGCCCTATCTTGTCAAAATCCTATGCCTGCTTTTCTGATTTGGTTCCACCATGGATTAATTTTGCCTGTATTAGGCCTTCAGATAAATGGAGTCATACAGTATATTCTCTTTTGTGTAAACTTTTTTTTACTCAGCATAATGTTTTTGAGATTCATACATGTTGTTAGGTGAATCAACAGTCTGTTATTTTTATTGCTGAATAGTATTCCACCGTATGGCTATGTTACAATTTTGTATTTATTTTGTTATTAATGGACACTTGGGGAAAAGGTCATATGAACATTTATGTACGAATCTTTGTGGGAACATACATTTTGTTTCTCTTGGTAAGTAGCTGTGAGTAGAATGCCTGTGTTAGAGGGTTATTAGTTTTATAAAAAATTGCCAGGACTTTCTTCAAAGTGATCTAACATTTTATATTCCCACCAACCAGTTTAATAGTCCTAGTGGATCTTTATCACTTGAGAATATTTTAATAATGAAGGAAGAGGCCAATCTCAGAGTAAGAGGGCTCCTCGCCTATGTTTGGAAATCTTTATGCCGTAGTAAGTCTATTTATGAATGACTAGCCTGTTTAATGCTTGATAGTACAGTAGAATGTGATTTTTGATCATCAGTTCTGTTTGATCCTGATTGCAGATATTGATATGGTTAGGTTGAATTTGTAAGTAAGTTTCTTTAAAAACTGAAGTCAGCTTGCTTTGCTTTTTTTTTCCTTCCAAAACAAGGTTTTTTCCCTCTGAAAGGAAGATCAGAAGAATTTAAGTTGGACTGAGAGAGTTATAGGAGTAATTTACTGAATGTAGGAATTCAGAAAATAAAACTGTTGAGCTAGAACTATAAGCATCTACATATGTTCAGCATGCTCAACAAGTGACCTAGCACTTTAACAGCTTCATGCAGAACTAACCACTTCATTGTTGAGATGTTGTTTGGTGTAATTTTTAAATAGCTTTGGTTGATTCTCTTTCTGAGAGTGGCCACGTTTCCTCTTATTTTTTATTTGGTTAATTCAGGTATCCTATGACTAGAATTTTTGTTTTTGTTTTTCTGGAGAGCTGAGAACTGACTCTCTTGAGAACTTTGTACTGTCCACATTGCAGAATGCAGAAGCTTTGGATTGCTTCTTTAAAGCCTTAGGGATTTATGCAGTCTTTATAAATAACTGTCCTTCATTTCCAAAAGCATAAAGTTATCATCAGGCAAGCATGATCTCTTCTCATTAGAGATGAGAACTTTTTATCAGCAAAATGACATTGTTGCTGGGATTGTCCATCTCAGATGTGTGACAGCCCAACAAGAAGAGGTTTATGCCTTATGCTAAATAGGAAACGTGATGCATAAATGGGCACACCATAAATTTTATTTATTGCTTTCTCCCTGTTTGATATTTTTATTTCCATCAATAACTATTTTCCAAAAACTTGTTACTGTTATATAATCTGAATGTGAATTTAGCAAAGGCAGGAATGGTGACAGCATAATAGAGAGCATATTTAACTTACAACAGTTCAGGAGAGGCTGTGTAAGGACAAGGGGAAATGCCTTTAGTTATTTCTTAAGGAATTCAGCCTTAAATTATGCTTGACCCAGGCAGCTGTGTGTGATTTGCCAGAATTAGCAACCCTAACTTTGGCTAATTTTTATTTCATGGCTTTGGCATTTGTTTCTGCCTCTTTTTGTTTGTTTTTTGTTTTGCTTTAAAAAAAAAAAAAAGACATCAATGACTTATTCATGCATATTCATGCTACACACTTTTTGGGTTGCATTTTCACATCATTCCATGCTTCATGTAGCTTCTGGCTAGCAAGGAAGATGAGGACACAATCAAAATTGGAGAGGATGATGAGCATAACATCCTGAGTGACCAGCATTTGGAGCAGAGTAATGAGGTAGGATCATGGCAGTTAACTCTTTATTCCATCCACCCCACTCTGTGCCCAAGCCAGTCTTTCCAGTCTGGAATGAGTCCAGTGAGTTTCCTGTTTATTCTGCCTATATTGAGTGCCTGCTGTGTGCCAGTGGAAAGCAAAGAGACTAGGTCTCTTCCCTCTTAAAAGTTACAAACTGAGTGATAGAGCCAGTCATGAAGCATGAAAACAAACATAGTGACAAATAAAATGGGGTGGTGATAGGAGAATAATAGGCATTGGATGTTGGACCTAGACTGGTTAGAGATCTAATCCAACCAATTCATTTTATGCATTGGAAACTAAAGCCTGTGAGGGGAAATGGTTTATCCAGGGCACAGCGTAAGTCAGTGACAGAGTTGGGACAAGATCCCTTATGTCTGAGCTGCTGTGAACTTCAGATCACTTGATTGTAGTGTACAGAGCTACTAATGGAAGCTTCCCAGGGGCCCTCTGTAGTCCTCCTGATCTGAAACCCAGGTTTCAAGCGAAGTGTCATCAGGACATTGTGATAATTTGACCTCCGTTCACACAGAACACTCTTCTAGTCACATTGATGCTGAACATTTGGACCAAGCAGTCTCCAAGGTTGGAAGGAAGAACCCTAAAGACTGCGATGTGGTAGGGGGGTAAGATGCTATAGATTTGGCATTTTTGGCCTTCATGGACTTCAAGTTTGTGAAGTCATAAATGTGAGATATTAAAATGTAGATAGTTGGGGGGGGGCATACCTCATCAACAAGGATACCTGCACAATGAATACTTGTATACCTAACCCTGAATTGTACCCTACAATTTTAAAATAAAAAATTTTTAAAAAAATTTAGATAGTTTTGGAGAGCAAAGAAGTTAAAAGTGGAGGCTTTGGAATCACATATCCTTCATTTCAAGTCTGGCTTTGGCACCACTCTCTCTATGACCTTGCTTAACCATTGCTTAATCTCTAAGCCTAAGTTTCCTTGTCAATGAGGATAATAATACTTCCTTTTAGGATTACTGTGATGTTTAAATAGAAAGTCATGAATAAGCTGGATACGGTTGCTTATGCCTATAATCCCAGCACTTTGGGAGGATGAGACCGGAGGATTGCTGGAGGCCGGGAGTTTGAGACCAGCTTGGGCAACATAGTGAGGCCTCATCTCTAAAAAAAATAAATTAACTGGGCATGGTGGTGCACATCTATACTCCCAGCTACTCAGGAGACTAAGGTCGGAGGATTGCTTGAGCCCAGGTGTTAGAGGCTACAGTGAGTCATGATTGTGCCACTGCACTCCAGCCTGAAAAACAGAGCAAGTCTCTGTCTCCAAAAACAAAAACGAAAAGGCATATAATAAGTGCTCGGTAAATAATAATCACTATCTTTATTGTTATATTCTGAACTTTTCCTTCTTTGGAGGTTGCTTATTTGATGGATTTAATAACTATATTGGTGCCAAACAAGGCCAATAAATAACAGCTCATTTGTGTGGGTCTTGTCTTCTATTTAAAAATCTTAATCATTTTACCAATGTGGAAAGATGGGTGTTATGGCTAGTGCATATATCACCAGCTGTAATGAAGTCAAGAGGAATTATTTATAGACTGGTAGATGAAAATTTACAGCTTTGGGTACGGGAGAAAGAATGCTAATTGCAGCACCTCAAGACTTGCCCAGCACAGGCTTTAACTAGATGCTTCCTTGGTACCACTCCTCCGGGACTCTCAGTGACCTAAGAAGGTGGATCTGTAAATAACATCTCTGTGGGAATTAAGAACTCTCCACCTTCCTAATGAGACAAATCAAAGCCATGTTAATTAGTATGTGTCTGTAAAGAGTAAGTCATCTTTCTGATATCTAATAAGAAGGATACATTGCAAGAAGAGTCTAATAAACATCCACATCATGCTTTATGACAAGGGCTCCGTACCCTTCTTAGGAAGAACTGACAAGGAGTGGGTCGCAGGGTGGGAGAATGTGCATTTGTAGTGAGTGAGACGCTTCACCTGATCTAGTCATCTCATTTCACTTTGCTGCTTACCTTGGGAGCTACCATTACTATCCCCATTTTATAGATGAGGAAGCTGAGGGTGAGGAGAGGCCATGTTAGCATCTCTATCATCTTTCTAGAACATCTCCCTCTGTTAAAGTGAGTGTGTATGGACCTGTGTGCCTGTGGCCTTCTCTCTTCCCCCTCCAGCTCCCTGTTTCACTTTTTCTCTTTCTCCCTGGCTCAGTGTATCTGGCTTACTTGCACTCACTCACCCTGTATTTCCTTTCTCTCCCTTACTCATACCCCCTTCCCCTCCTCCATATTCCATTATTTGACCAAATACTTTCACTTGCAGATTATGGAGGATTGTTCCAAAGAGGGCTGCAAAAATGGATATTTAAGGCACATGGAGTCCAAGGTTTTAGACTGCAGTGGAGCCCACAAACCTGCCTGCCCTGGAGACCAGAGTCTAGAAGAAGGCGAGCTCATGAACCTGCTTGCTCCTTTCTTCAATGAGAAGGCCATGCTGTTACTGGAATCCAGGTAGACAAGGGGCCCAGACATTGCCTCTGCTCTCTAGTTTGAGGGGGGAACAAAGTCATTTTGCTAAGTGGATTTAGATGATGGTGCTGTGTAATTTACCTGAGAGAGCTCCTGAAATGACTTGGAAGGAATCTTGCCAGTCATGCAATTAAGTAATTAGGCTGCGTGCTCGTGGCTGTGAGGGGACTTCAGCAAAGCTTCATGCAAAGCCCATTATAAAGAGGAGAAAGAAAACTTTCCTTGTGAATTATACCTGGGAGCCCCAGAAAGCACTGCCTTGCTGTCAGAAAGAAGAATCAGCCCTACTGGAATCGCTTCCAGTTTCTACAGCAGCTTAAAAAATACCATCGTAGTTGTGACTCTGCTGCTTTATGTTGAGGTTGAATTAAAATTCTCTTCTCATTATATCTGCTGGGAGTCATTCCTATGTGAGGAAATACTACGGGTTGTTTTTCTGAAAAGAAAAAAGGAGAAACATTCAGTACATCTGTATTTTTTAAATTAATCCTTTAGGAGCAGTCTCCCCCCCCCCCCCCGCCCCCCATATTCTTTGTGAACCATCCATAACAGTTGCTTGGGCTTTGGAGCCAGAAACAGCACTACCTTTATCTCTCAGTGCCTCAGTTTCTCTGAACACTTCTTAGAATTGCTGTAGGGAGTAAGAAAAAAATGTTTAAGAAAAATGGCTGGCATGTGGTGTGTGTTCAATAACAGTTTTCAGTTCTCTTCCAGGATAGAGAAATGGAGTGAGTAATTATTGCCCATGACTCTGGCAAGAGCCAGGAACCTTAATATTTCTTATATCTTTGATGGACTAAATCTTATGGGCATTTCTTCAGCTAAGAAAAGGATTGAAGCATTCTGCTTTTGTGAGCTCAGCAAGGCTAATACTATAATCCCTCCCCCACCCCATCCCTGACATCTGTCTAACTTTTTTTTAGCATGATGCCTCTTGGTGGATATGCTCAATGGCTATTCTCGTTTGTTATCATGAGTGGTTAGGTGACCATAGTTAGTGCTCGAGAAGTAAAGGATTTCTAAACATCAAGACCCAAACTTAGTATCAGAGTTAAAAGATACTACTTTCTGTCTGAGCCCATGTGGGAATGTACTTGGGTGGTGTGAGCCAGGGAGAGTGTCATGGGCTGTGTGGAGAGATATGGCAAATTGGAGTGGAAGGTGTGCTCCTTTCTGGTGGACAGGAGGTTTTCAGCTTCAGCTGATGGTTGGTAATAAGATCTGATCTTTGCTCTGCCACTTTGCAGGGGAATCCTAAATCTTTTCCTTTTCTTATTTTATTTTATTTTTTTCTTGAGTTGGAGTCTCACTCTGTCGCCCAGACAAGAGTGCAGTGGCCGCTCCCGGCCACTGCAGCCTTGACCTGCTGGGCTCCGGCAGTCCTTCTGCCTCAGCCTTCCAAGTAGCTGGAACTACAGGCGTGCGCTACCACGCCCAGCTAACTTTTGATTTATTGTAGAGATGAGGTCTCGCCAAGTTGCCCAGGCAGGTCTCGAACCCGCGGGCTCAGGCAGTCCACTCACCTCAGCCTCCCAAGGCGTGGAATTATAGGCTGAGCCACCGAGCCTGGCTGGATCCTAAATCTTTATGAACCCATTTCTTCATCTGTAAATTGGGGTTAATAATAGTTTCCATCTCACACTCTTATTGTGAGGATTTGGTGTATTTAAAGGATCTGGAATGTGGTAAATGCTTAGTAAATGTCAATTTCTTTCCCCTTATACCTTCTACATGCAGAGATACTCAGGAAGGGTATATAAACAATATTCGGACCTCTTGAGAAGACCCTTGGACTGAACCATTCAACAGGTTCTGATTATGGTGATAGCTTATGAATCCGTTGTTCAGATTTCTAGTAACACTTGGAATGTTTTATTTAATAGCATCACCACTTTAGTCTATTATAATGGCCTCTTTCACAACCTTTTACTACCTAATTGTTAAATCTTTTTCCTGGGTTTTATCGTGTGTTATTTGGTGGTGAGTAATGGTCTTTCTTTGGCTAGCTGAATAGCAATTGACATTATTTTTTATCTGTATTAAAGAGAGGAAAGGAAAATTTAGTTTAACGTCCCCTAAAGCTTGAAATACTAGAAATATTTTAAAAGCCTAGGTTTACTGTAGTTTAAGATGGTTTGTGTAGTCTAGATGATTCCACATTGGAAGTGAAAAATGCGTACTTTTAAATTTTGTTATTTATGCTTTTCAAATAATCTTATTTCAGTGAGCTATTGTAGTTGTTTAATTTGAATTGAGTTGACTCTGCCCCAATCCAGACAATAGAAATCCAGATGTGAAGAGGGCCATATTCCTGCTCTTGGAAGGCTCAGTGGGGAAGATAGCATAAGGGTGCCCATCATGTCCAGTGGTAGCAGCAATTAGAAGAAGGAAAGGTCAGGGTATATTGAAAGAGCTGGTAGAGTCTGGTCTGTTTCACAAGGTTTCCTGAAATAGGGCAGGTAGGAGAAACTGACAGGAGAAGACCACAAAGAGCTAGCGCTGATGAGGGCCTATCCCTTTTCTCTGCTGACTGCCTCATCCAGACCTGCCTCTTCTTTTCCTGGAAGTTATTATAGCAACAGTTCTGACTGATCTCTGCCTCTGGGCTTGCCACCCCCCCCAGCCCTCAGTCCCGTTTCTCATAATTTTCTGTCTCAATTTTATAGCGTCATTTTTCATGAATTTGTTTTCTTCTTTTGTGCATGATTTAAACATACTTATTTTTAAATCTTCCTCAGATTGCTTTATTTTTTCTATTTCCTGAAGTGTGAATTCTCTCATTTATTGGGCTGTTGTCTTTTTTAATAGTGAATTTTTGTTTGAAGTTTGGTTTGTGTGTGCTAAGAGCCCTGTGCTGTCCCTACCCCTTCTCCTTTCTGTGTGGTGATTTTGAAGTTACCTCATCTTGGCCCTCTAGGGCCTTATTTCAGGGCTCATGGAATTTGTGTTGTTCTTCTTCTACCATGGGAGGGAGTTTCTGGCCCTGTTGCCTTGTGTAGATGCCCCCGATTCCAGCCCCTTTCTTATGGCTCAGGGTGTCTTCCTCTGTTTCTGATATTTGGATACATTTTTCTTGATGTTTTTGAGCCCTGTAGTGTCTCTTAAAGTATTTTTTTGTTATGTATATTTTTCTGTCATTTATATGTGATTAAACCAGTGTGCAAGGAACTCCTGTGTGTACTCAACACTATCTTGACAGGAAATTTCTCCATTCATTCTTTACACAACAGCAGCCAGAGTTGCCTTTCCAAAGTACACGTGTGACCAGGCTACTCCATCACAGGGCCTTTCAGTGGCCCTCCTATTTTCAGCGGCCCTCCTATTTTCAGCATGGCATGCCAGGCTCTTCATTTCTCCCCTGCCTAGCTTTCCAGCCTCTCCTGCTACTTCACTACTTCACTGTTCATGTTGTGTTCCATGCTTAGACTATTCCATTCCCTCTCCCTGCGGCTTGCCTTGCATTGATGTTAGAGGCCCTTCGTGGACATTCTCCCTGTCACCTTCACTCTGGACATGCTGAGACGGTTGCTCTGTAAGCCTCACTATCTGTTTACACATCTGTCTCTAAAACCAATCTAAGTCATTGTGGGTAGTTTGTACCCTGGTACTCACTACAGTGCCTGGCATAAGGGAGTCTTCTTGAACTACTCCACACTGGACACTGTACCAGGTGCTTTGCATGTTGGCTTAGCTTTGGTTTCCTGGGAAGTAGAGCCTGAGATGCAGACTTGGGTACAAGTAATTTATTTGAGGTGTGACACCAGAGAGCAGGAATGAGGGCTTAGGAAGAGTAAGATAGTGATGAAAGATAAGCCAGTAAGAGTACAATATTGATCTGGTTGCTGCGGTGGGCAGCAAGGGCTCAATCCTTCTGGGCACCCTTTGAAGGACTGTATAGACTGTGCCTGTGTTGTTCCTCCAAAGGATGGGAGACAGGGTCATTTACTCAATAGCTCTCTCACTCCTCTGGTTGAGGGTTTCCTCCAAAACATAAACTATTTTACACTTCCACACTGCCTTGCTAGCTGGATCAGAGAGCTCTGTCAGACTCCCCAAGGTGGCAGAGATGTAGAAGGTGCTTGAGGTGGAGATGACTATGTCTACGGGAACTGTCTCCATAGCTGCAGCTGAAACCAGAGGTGGGCCAAGGGCATGTGGAAAGGGGCTTGAAAAACATCTGCTGCCTATACACTATCTCATTTAATTCTCATGCTGTCTTGTGGAGGAAGACTTGTCTTCCTTTCAAAGAATTGCAGAGTTAGATTTTTAAGCCATTTTTATCTGCCTTCAAAACCTGTATACTTTCTACTATGCCTGTATACAAACATCCCTTCACTAACATCTTTTTATTAGGCACCCATTATGCATCAAGATGAATCAGGTTATTGATGGACCAGCCAGATTTGCTGGATTTATCCAAAGCCATACTTGCCCCTGGATGTAGAATTGGGGCTGGGGCTATGGGGTGGATGGAGCAGGGATCCTGTAATTGTCATGGACACCTTATGATCCTGTTTGTTCCTACCTAGGCCCAGCCTGCATTCATGTATCTATGTGCCCCACTCACTTGCTGTGTACCTTGTGTCACTTAATTCTACTCTTCTTATCCATAAAATAGACACAGTAGTACTTGCCTTGTTTGGTTGTTAGGAGGTTACAGGGAAAAAATACTTGGTGTGAGTCCTGGCACATTGTGCGTATACATATGTTTAGTTTAGATGGAATCTGGGCAAGAGTCAGTGGGGATAACTTGGGCTGCTGGTTGGGCACAAGGCTGTAGCAGAAAGCTTAGTTCTCCCACTTCCTTCCCTTTTGGAAAAACAGACCAGACCTTTTGAAAGAGCTGTGGGAGCGAATATGCTTGACAGAGCAGGAAGTTTCTGGAGAAAACCTTGAGAAGACATTTAAGCAGATAGCCATTCAGCTAAGAGGTGAACTTGGACATTTTGTCCAAGTCAACTCATTCTCCAAGCCATGTGATGAACTGAAGTCATTTAGGGAGGCCCGGCTCATGAAGGCTGGTGAAGTGTCCAAGGTAGAGCAGAAAGATTCATCTGTGCAGACTGTGGCCATGGAGGGCGACCCGCTCAGATTCACTCACGAAGGAAAGAGAGAAGCTTGGAAAGAGAAACCAACCAACGCTGTATTCTGTGCCAAGCATCAGCCAGAGAACCTGTGCAGGACACCAGAGCGACAGGCCACTCCCTTCTCCTTCCCCAGGATGACCAACAGAGTAAGTGTTTCCAGGTATTTATTATGTATTTCTGTTAGACAAACAAAAGAGTTTAAAAATTGCTTCCAGTCCCACTACTTTTTTCATTTATATGAAGAGAAAGTCTGATATCTCCCTCTGCCTGCACTTATCCTGGCCTCCACCCAGAGGTGTGCATCCTCCTTAACCTTCCCCTCACTCCCATCCCTCTGTCTTGCCTCCTCCGTCCAGCCCTATCTCACCTATGTGTATATCATGACGTATATTTGTTTTTCTTAGAATAAACACACATGGGATCATGTTTATATATCTGCCTGTAGCTTTCTCTTTTATATGATGAGGAATATCTTTCCATGTAATAGCTGCATGATTCCACTGTGGTAATGTGCCAGAATTTATAGTTTTTATCTATTGATGGACATTTGCTTTTGCAGGTTGTAGTAAAATTGTAATAACCTGATTTTAGGGGTAGTAATGAGAGCCTGGGTTTTGTTTTGTGCAGACTTTGTGTAGAAGAGGGATATCGTGAGGGTTTTTGTCTGTATTCTCTTATCCTAGCAACACTTGTCAAAGAAAGGGTAGCCAGATCTGCGTGCCCATGCTTAGCCAGCAGTTAAGGGGCTGAGCTGGGACTCCCACAGTGCCTGACTACACAGCCACACCCTTTGTCTGGGTCAAGCTACCTTTCAGGTGTGTGTTCTAAAATGGTCAATTCTAGTTTTGTTGGATGAATGTCTGTATGTTGATTCTTCTTTAGTCTAGGTGCTGTCTCTAAGCTTCTCTGCAAATACCATCAACTATACTGGATTGTTTAAAACAAAAAATCAAAAAAAACCAGACTCCTTTCTCCCTTGGCAATGCTTGATTGGACCTTTACCAAAATCCTCTTGGGGGTAGGGCATGGAGCAGAATACACCTCCCAGTAGCAGGGAGGTGTATTCTGCTACAGAAGGAAATAGGTCATGTTTCTAATAGAGCACCAGTGAAGGCTGTTGGTATTCTTGTTTCCGATGGGTGTTTTGTGTCTGAGGAATCAACTGTACACACTGCTTTATAGCATCAGAATGGAGAATTAAGTTTATTTTCTGACCACTAAATTACTGCTTTTGTGCATACCAAAGAGAGTTAGATATATCATTAGCAAAATTGCTTTTGATTGTTTTAAATTATGCACCAAAACTGTAATTTCTAGAAAAGGGTTTTTCTAAAGATACCAGTAGAGACAAAAAAAAAAAAAAGATACTGTCATTATATTAATGGTACTCAAAATGCAAATTTGTGCAGTTTGGCTAGAATAGAAATGCTCTCATCTGCCCTAGCTCCTTTAGTTTGTGCCTATATATTAGGAAAACTAAGTGGTTTTTGTTTGTTTGCATTTTTCTATTGTGTGGGAGATGTTATTCTGTGTTCAGGAAAATTGGAGAATTGAATTCCCCCAAATATATTAAATTTTTTTTAGTTTGAAATTATCTTTCTTGCTTATATCTTATAAAAGGAAAGCAGCTGTGTTTATTTATTTATTATTATTTTTTACCATCTGCTGTATGTGCCAGGGATTGTGCTAGAGACTCTCCCTATATCATCTCACTTACTGTTCTCAACAAGAATATGAGTTTGATAGGTATTGCCTGCATTTTACTTATAAAGAAATATAGGTGCTAAAAGGCTCAGAAGGCTGGGCATGGTGGGTAACACCTGTATTCACAGCACTTTGGGAGGCCGAGGTGGGAAGATCGCTTGAAGCCAGGAGTTTGAGACCAGCCTGGGCAACATAGCAAGACCCTCAACTCTACCAAAACGAAAATAAATAAATAAAAGGCCTAAAAAAAACTGTCCAGAGTGACTCAGCTGCTAAGTGGAGTGATAGGAACATAAACTGAAGTTTGGTTTTAGAGGCAGAGATATTACAAACTTACCTTTCTCAGGAAGGGAAGAACCCTCTTATCACCATCGAGGCCTCCAGGCTCTGCAAAGTGGAAGGAAATTTAATGATATCCTTTGTGGTCTTTGGTAGGCAAGGAGTCAGTAATACCATGGTTTACCTCTTTGAATAGGGCAATCTGATATCCTGTTAAAAGGAACATCACTGCAGCCTAAGGGTGAGACAAGGAGATCGGCTATCCTTCCAGTTGCTTAGTTGTAGAGGCAGGAAGATGGACTTTACAGATATATGTGTGTTTGCACTGAGCCTGGCCACTTACCTGCTTTGATGGTAAGTCACTTGACCCTTCTCAGCAGGGTATTCCTGTGGCCTAGAACCTGAGTCTGGCACGATGGCTGAATGAGGTAATTATGTGGCAAATGTCTAGTGTGGTGCCTTGTACGTGGTAGGAGCCACAAGTGTGTGAGTTCCTGTTTCCCTTCCATTCCCAAGTAAGAAGTTCCAATATGACATCTTTAATTCCTTAATAAGGTGGTAGGTGGGGCTCTGTTCAGAATCCATAAGGTAGCATTTTGTGTAGTGTTATTTTAGGACCGGCATTAGGTTGACTGACGGCAGTCTTCCAGCCTGAAATTGGCTTTGGCATTTGTGCACTTGCAGATATCTTTTCTGCTGCCATATGACACACAGATTTGGATCCAAGAATAAAGATTGGTGGGGACTAAGGACCAAGCAAATGACTATTATTTTCCAGCCCTTTTTGCTGAAGCATCCATCTCCTCCCAAGTGGTCCCCCTTCACTACTTTAGACTGTTCTTGTCCTTGAACCTGCTCTCTCCTATTCCCTGGACTTTTAGGGCGGAAAATATCTCACCTTTCTTAACTGAGCACGGGAGCCTGAAACGCTAGTTTGAGGTCTGACTCTTGAATCCTTGCTATGTGACATTGGACTACTTATTTAACATCTGGGTTCTTCATCTGGAAAATGAAGGCATGATAATTTCTGTTTTCCTGTAAGCTCTAGAAATGCAGAACTTATCATAGGATTATGAGAGAATGTGCTTGAAAGCATTTTATATCCTAAAATGGGCAAGAAGGGCCCTTACTCTTCTTTCCTTTTTGAGAGACCTTGGTGATCCTTGGGTTCCATATAGTTCCTGTTTTCCTCTGCAGTGCCTTTTTCTCCACTATTAAAAAAAACTTTTTTGATGACAGCTTTATTGAGATATAATTCACATAGCATACGATTCATTTATTTAAAGTGTACAGTTCACTGGTTTTTTAGTATATTCACAGAGTTGTGTAACCATTACCACAATCAGTTTTAGAACATTTCCCATTATCCCTAGAAGAAACCATGTACTCCCATGTACTCTTTAGCAGTTACTTCCCATTTTCTCCCACCCCCAATCCTAGGCAACCACTAATCTACTTTCTGTCTCTTTAGATCTGTGTATTCTGGGTATTTCATATAAATGGAATTATGCAAAATGTGGTCTTTGGTGACTGCTTTCACTTAGCAAAGTGTTTTCAAGGTTCATTCATGTTGTAGCATGCATCAGTACTTCATTTATTTTTAATGCCAAACAGTATTCCATTGCATGGATATACCACATTTTATTTATTCATTCATCAGTTAATGTACATTTTAACTGCTTCCACTTTTGATTATTAGGAATAATGTTGCTACTCGTGCACTGCTCTTTTGGGTGGACATACTTTCATTTCTCTTAAGTATATACATAGGAGTAGAATTGGTGGGTTACAAGGTAACTCCATGTTTAACCTTTTTGAGGAATTGCCAGACTATTTGCTAAAGAGGTTGCACCCATCTTACATTCCCACCAGCAGTATGTTAGAATTCCAGTGTCTCCACATCCAGTGTCTCCACATCCGCACCCACACTTACTGTTGTCCTTTTGATTTTAGCCTTCCTAAGTGGTATGAGGTGGTGGTATTTTATTGTGATATGATTTACATTTCTTTGGTGACTAATGATGTTGAGCATGTTTTCATGTGTTTATTGGCCATAAATATGTATCTCCTTTGGAGAAATGTCTGTCAGATTTTTTGTTCATTGTTTGGATTATTTGTGTTTCAACTAGTGAGTTGTAATTGTTCTGTGTATATTGTGAGTTCAAGTCCCCTCCTTAGCTTTTGGATATATTTAAAATTTCCCACTTGAAAGACACCTGTTTGGCCTCTTAAGTTATTGTTTGTATGTTCATTCCTTATATAGTTGTCATTTACCTACTGTGTTACTAGTTCTTGTGCTAGAAGCTATGGAGAGAGTATAACCAAGATATGCAGAGTTCCTAAACCCTGGAGCTTACAGGCTGTTGCAGAAGATAGACAATGAATGAGTAATTGCACAGGCATTGAATTATAGTGATACTAACGGTCTCTGAGGAAAATTGTAGCAGACAGTGAATTGTATCACAGGGAGACCTGACCTGTTCTTGGAAATCAAAGCCCATTCTCAGGCTGGGTATGGTGACTTACGCTTGTAATCCCAGCACTTTGGGAGACGGGGGTGAGAGAATTGTCTGAGCCTAGGGGTTTGAGACCAGCCCAAGCAACTTGGCAAGACCTCTCTATAATAAATAAATAAATAAAATTAGCTGGATATGGCGGCATGCACCTGTGGTTCCAGCTACTTGGTAGGCTGAGGTGGAAGGATCACCAGAGCCTAGCAGGTTGAGGCTTTGGTGGCCATGAGCATGCCACTACACTGTAGCCTGGGTGACAGAGTGGGACTCTGACTCAAAGAAAAAAAAAAGCCCATTCTCCTGAGTATCAAGGCACATTTGAGCTGAGTGCTAATGAATGATTTGGAGTTAGTAGGGGGAAATGGGAGGGATTGAGTGTTCAAGCAGAGGAGTCAACATATGCCAAGGTCCTGAGGTGGAAAGAACATGGCATTTTGAGGAATTGATAGAAGGTCATTATGGCTGGAGAGTAGGGTAAAGCAGAACTTTATAGGCTGTGGTATGGACTTTGATCTTTGTCATAAGAAAACTGGGAAACAAAATAGTTTTAAACAGAAGAGAATAATAGTAGGTTTGCCTTTTTGGTACAGCATGGGGAGTGGGTTGGAGAGGACGTAAGTCAGTGTGTAGAGAGACCACTCAGGAGGACATTGCTGTGGCCTGGCAAGAGCTAACAGCATCTTGGAGTTGGGTGGTGGCAGTGGAAGATGAGAAGAGTTGAAAAATTGGTGGCATGGGGGTTGTAACTCATGGAACCTGCTGCATGATGAAAGTGAGTGATGAGAATAATGGGAAGTGGGTGGTGTATGGGTTCATCAGGACAGAGATCGTTGAAGTGGTATAGATTTGCGGTGGGGACATGGGGTAATGGAACTGAAGAGTTGAGTTTCCAGTTGACTTTGAAGTGCCTGTGAGCCATCACAAACCGAGGTGTCTGGGATAGGCAGGTTGGGAGCTCCAAGCCTGGGAAGTATCCATCGGGTTAGTGACCAGTAGCTGATGAAGTAAGGGGTGATTCTGGTGGAGTAGTATGGGTGGGAAGCTGATTGGCTTAGACTGAGAAGTAGTTGGGAAATGAGAAAATAGATAAGGAACAAAAAAGTTTCCCAGCAGATTGTGTTGGAAAAAGAACTGTTACCTGTGGAGCATCTGGGTTGTCCCAGGAGATAGTGGGCGAAGGCCAGGAGGGTGTTGAGGAGAAGCTTGGCCCTTGACAATCAGAGGAGGGACCTGCCAAGATATAAAAGTCTTTGGATAAACTTAAATGCCATTATAGAAACCAGAAGTGTGGGCAGCCAGTTTGAATCTCATTTTATAAGGTTGGCATGAGTATGTTGACTGTGTAACCAAAGAAAATGCATTCAAAGTAAATTCATTGTTGCACATGTGTGTGTTTTCAGGATGCTAAGAAGTCCCGCTTGCCAATCCTAATAAAACCATCCCAGTCATTAGGAAGTGTGTATTGTTTCCCTGCCACTCAGGATGTGGTGGCCCAGCTGCAGGGCCAGATCGTGGAGCTGCAGGGAGAACTGAAGGAGTTTAAAACTCAAAATAAGCAACTTCACCAAAAGCTAATTCTGGCTGAAGCAGTGATGGAGGGGAGACCAACACCTGACAAAATGGCACTGAATGGTAAGCACCAAGAAAAATGTGTTCCCCATGAGCTAGATGAACAACCCGATAGAACTGCTTGAAATGTCAACCTTGTTGTTTAGAATTGTGTAAGTTTGAGTATAAATTTCATGAATTGTGGTGATTAATCTTAACCCTTGACAAATGCACAAAGGAAAGAAAACAATAAGGAAAATGAATCAATTGCTTTCATTTTTTTTTCCTTTCTTTTTTTTTTTTGAGTTAGAGTCTCACTCCATCGCCCAGGCTAGACTGGAGTACAGTGACACACTCACGGCCACCCCAGCGTCGACCTGCTGGGCTCAAGAATCCTTCCCTCAGCCTTCCAAGTACCTGGAACTATAGGCGGCTGCTACCATACCCAGCTAAATTTTGATTTATTGTAGAGATGCGGTCTTGCCAAGTTGCCCAGCCTGGTCTCAAACCCATGGGCTCAGGCAATTCACTCACCTTCGCCTCCCAAAGTGCTGGGATTACAGGCTGAGCCACCGAGCTTGGCTTATTGCTTTCATTTTATTCTGGAGTCTGGATAAAGGGGACTTGCACTGTGCACAGGTCTTGTGGGGGTCACTGCTGCCTTTACTTGGGATTGTCTGCAGGAGCCCCAGTTGTGGGATAACTTGAGTAGGGCTTTTTTTTTTGCCTGGCTTTATTTATCTTCTGTGGAAACCTTAGGCATATGGCTTTAAAGGTATGCAAATGAGAGTTCTTTTGTGTAGGGTTCTCGGACTGTCCAGGCCATTTCAGGGCAAATTCTAAACCCTACTGACCTTATAACTTTTTCTAGAAGTTGCCTGCCTCCCCCTTGGAATCTGCTGCCACTATTTTCCTGGGAACCAAGACAATAGAGAGCCCTTAGGTTAAAATTATCTGACTAGTTTGAATCAAGCGACTTGGAGGAAGCTCCTCTGTTTGGGTCCTCTAGTCTAGGACAGTAGTGCTTAGAAATTTTGGAACACCAACCCTTTGTAAATCCGAAGCTGAGGGCCTTCTCTGAATGATGCAGGCCAGCACATATGTAGCATTTTGTTTCATCTCAGCTTTCATGAATCTACAAAAGTATCTGTGTTGACTCCTAGTCTTGACCTTCTGCTGTAAGCAAATGGCAGCAACACAATAACAAGACAACAGCAGTAATCTTTTACATATTTGTTTTAAAAATATGTATTAAATTCTTCTGCATGCCAGTCGCTGTACTAGACCCTGGAGGTGATAGGAGTGAACAGAACAGATGAAGTCTATTTCTAGCTTGCATCTTGTGTGTAGGTGGGTGGGTGGGGAGACAATAAGCTGTTGAGCAAACACACACACAATATGTGAGAAAATCAGTGCTGTAGAGAAAGAAGCCAGGTAAAGGCGTGGGGAATGTGGAAGGGAAAGGGTTTGCTAATACTCCTGATGTTAGAGAGAGCCCTCATGGTGAGGGAGCATTTGAACAGAAACTAGAGGTAAAGGAGTGCGCTCGTCATATTGGAAAGGAGCAAAGCAAAAGCCCTGGTTTTGCTGTGAACTTGGGTAGCTGAATGAATATAGTAAGGAGGCTAGCTGTGTGGCTGGAGGGGAGGGAGAAAGAAGGAAAGTTGTAGAAGATGAGTTCAGGGAGGTAGCAGTTCAGGCAGGCTCTTGTAGGCCACTCTAGGACTTTGTCTTTTACTCTAAGGGAGACTGAAAACTCTTGGAGGGCTTTGGGCAGCAGACTGACATGACTCGGCTTAAGCTTTGAAGCAGAAGTTGACAAGCTACAGCCTGTGGACAAATTTAGTTCACTGCCTGTGTTTGTAAATAAAGTTTTATTGGAACACAGCCACACCCATTCGGCTGTGTCTGCTTTTGTACTCTGATGGCAGAGTTGAGCAGTTACAGTAGAGACCCTGTGTCCTGCAAAGCCTAAAATATTTATTATTTGGCACCTCTGCTTTAAAGGATCACTTTGGATGTGAACTATTGAAAGTATGGAACTGTCATACACTAAGAGGGGACAGCTCCTGGGAGGAGAGGCAAGCTTAGGGGGGACATTAAGTATCTGGTTTTGGACTTAATTGAGATGCCCATTGGTCATCCCAGTGGAGATGTCAGGGAGGCAGTGAAGATGTCTTTGGATAGGTGAATCTGGAGTCAAGGGGGGAAGTCTGCAGTAGAGGTACAAACTTAGGAAATACCAACATATTACTAATATTTGAAACTATTTGACTTGGAACCATAGGGAACAGGTCTAGAAATTGAAACTGGGGCTCTCTAGAGGTTAAAGGTTGGACTGAGAAGAGGTAGAGAGGGGGACTAAGGCAGGATGACATCTCAGAAACTGAGTAAGGAACAGATTCACTGTGCCAGATATTGCCACAGGACAAGTAAGATAAGTACTGAGGATTGGTCTTAGGAGTAATGTGGAAGTCATTGGTGGCCTTGAAGGGAGTTGTGTCTGTGGAGTGGGTGGGGTCTGATTGGCATGAGTTCCTGAGAGAACAGAGGAGAGAGATTGAATAGACAGCTTAAGAGAGAGCAAGAATAAACAGCTCTGAGGAATTGTACTATAAAGAGGTGTAGAGAAGGAAGGCAGTTATGAGCCAAATTGTCAGTGAATCTCAAGGGATTCAATGAGTCTGGACTATGAACGACTGTAGTAACGTTGGGTAGTAAGTGGTATAGTCTGGCAGAACGAACTGCAAAACTGGAGTTTTCAGGGAAGACAGAGAATGATCTGGAAGTGGCAGTGTGGAGCAAAGGCACTTACATACTTCTAAGCCCTTAATATAAGAGAGATACAAGAGTGATACAAAGGACCACTGCTGTGAAGGCTGCAGGAGAAGCAGCATCATGAGGAAGGGCCTGGGTTTATTAAGAATGAGGTGGAGGGATGAATGTTTAGAAAGGAGATGGCCGTTCTTTGGGATTTGCAAATGAAGGAAATGAGTATCAGGGTGGGAGATTGCATCAGATTAGGGGATTTCAGGGTAGTTCAGGGATCAGAAATGACTCTGGAGCCTTGGATTTCCTGTGGTGTTAATACAATGAGCACCAGTTATTTATTACATTCTACTATATACTTTAAATACAAGGAAGAATCCAAAAACCTGGAATTTATTTATAAAAAAATTTGTGTATTTATTCTTACATGTTTAAACTTCAGTCCCCTTCAAAGTACTCTCCGTTTGATGCAATATATCTATAGAGACACTTTTTCCACTGCTCAAAACAGTTTTTGAACTCATCAGTTTGGATGCCTCGAGTGCCATTTTTTGTTTTACCTCTTCCATATGGGCAGAACATTTTCCTTTGAGGACTTTTCTTATCCATGGAAACAAAAAAAGTTGCTTGGGGCAAAATTGGGTGAGGGTGGGTCATGGGAGTCATGACATTTTGGGCCAAAAACTGCTGAACACTCAGTGTGGTGTGGACAGGTGTATGGTAAATCACCCATCATGAAATGGGCAAACATGTTGAAAAACTCTCAAAAAAAAAAAAATTCACTGAGGCCAGACACAGCCTCTCACAACACTAGCCTGGTACACTGATGCCGAAGGGTTCTAGAACACTTACCTAGCAGGGGAACCCTGTACTACAAGGAGCCTACCCTCCAAAAGATAATTCTGGGTTTTTTGGACCCCCCCCCCACCATGTACATGATCTAATTGAATCCTCTCAACAGTTCTTTGGGATAAGTACAGTAATTATCTCTGTTTTGTGGTTGAGGCAGCAGTTTCAGAGAGAAAGTGACTTGGCTACAGTCACACTTGTTAATTTGCTGAGCTAGAAGTGAACTAGCCTTCCTGATTTCAGAACCTGCATTCTTTATTCTTACAGAAAAAAGACTGGTTTATGATACTCCTAGTGTAGATTTTTTGATGATCCATAGCTATAGGAATTTTCCATTAATTTTAGGTTCTCTTTTAGGTTTGCTGTAGTTGAGATTTTGAGATAAGGTAGCCTTTGACAGAAGTGCTCTTCCCTCTTCTCTTCCATTCCCACCTTCTATTAACCTATTCATTCATCCATCCAGACATCTATTCATGCATTCAGTAAACATTCCCTGAGCATCTGCCTCATGCACTGGGTGGTGGAGAGAGAGAGATCAGATGCAGTCTCTACCTTCTGAGGGTTTCCTTCTAGTGTGGGCTGGGGGAGGTGGCAAATAATTAAATCAGTACAGGGGTGTGGGGGCTTCAGAGAGGAAAGATTTTATGGTAAGGGTGCCTCTGTCCAACAGAGGCCTTGCACTTTGCTTATGGCTTGCCAATTACACTCAACATTTTTTGTCTTTTGCTGAGACACTAGGGTTCCTCAACCAGGTGCTACCTCCACAGTTGCCCAGAACATCCTGGGGCTTTTCTCTTCTGGAAAAGTGGGCATGAGTCAATAGAAATCATTTTCTCACTCAGCTTTTTGAGAGCCTGGACTTAAACCATTTCAGACAAGCTGTAGTGTATTTATGCTTTTTATGTACTGTTATGGCAGCTCGATAGATTAATTTTATCTTATAAATTGCATTTTGCCTCCCCAATGTTTTTATTTTCCCTGTTGAATCTTAGTGTTCTTCTCAGTTGCTTGGCTACATTTCAAGTCCATGGTTTTATTTATTTTTCTTTCTCTTTGCAATTGCCTGTAGCTCAGCCCCTTGTGGGAGCAGCCTACCAGGACAGCCCAGGAGAGCACAATGGAATTAAAACCACACCTTCTGTCTGGAGAGGAAAAGAAATGGACAGTGATCAGCAAGCAAGCTACGAGATTGGTTAGAATCCAAGCCCTGTGTGTGTTGAACACCCTTTGGGATGTTTTCTCTAAAAATTATTTCTAAGCCTGTAACAGCCATCTAAGGGCTTCATTATCATTCCCATATAACACATGGAGAAGCTGAGGTTTTTAAGTATAATTGACCCAGGGTCAGCCAGCTTGTAAGTAGGCAGAAGAGTCAGTGTATGGTGGGATGTCTGTCAGAGTTCACCAGTCCACGTGTCAAAACACTTTTCTACCAGGCTGTGGGCTGGGTTCTGGTGTTTCAGCCTGCAAAGACACACAGCACTCGCTCTCAAGGGACCCATAGCTCAGAAGGGATGGTTATTTCAACAGCTCTTCTGTATTCGGTGTAGGGCTAGCTCTTGTTAAGGTATGTACAAAGTTGTACTGTGTACCCAGGAGAAGTGGGTCTGAGGAGAGTCTGCAGCTGAGACTAGGTTTGTGGGTTTTATCAGGTAGATCAGTGAAAAGGCACAGAGATGTGAGGCCTCAGCAAGTTGTAGTCCTTTCTTTTTAAAATTATGAAGTGTTATAAGCATATAGATAAACACAAAGGATAATATAAAAATATCCATGTTCTTATTCAACTGGAATGAACAAATGCTTACATTTCTTCTTTTTAAGAGAAAAAGAAAAGTCTTGCCTTGTCGCTCAGGTAGGAGTGTAGTGGTATAATCATTGCCTTGTACTCCTGGGCTCAAGCCATCCTCCCACCTTAGCTTCCTGAGTAGCTAGGACTATAGGCATGTGCCACCACGCCCAGCTAATTTAAAAAAAAAAAAATTCTTTTTTTTTTTTTTTAACAGATGGGGTCTCACTGTGTTGCTCAGGCTAGTTTCAAAATCCTGGCCTCAAGTGACTTCCCCATTGCCTTGGCCTCCCAGAGTGCTGGGATTATAGGCATAAAAGCCTCTGCACCCGGCACAGTCCTTCTTTTCACCTTAGCTCCTTTTTTCTCTTTGTTAAAAAAATAAATAAAATTTTAAAATCACTGTTAGTCTAGATCTGATTCACTCTATGGGGAATAGTTGTCCTCAGGAATCCAAAAGTCATGGAATGGCCATGGGAACATCAGTCTCTGGAGAGCTGGTGAGTTATGAGCCCTGTTCCCAATGGTGTATGCTTTCCCAAGGCCCCAAGTCACTGCAGTGAATACATGCTCACATGATCCTGAATGGGCTGGGCTTTGAGGACAAAGCTGTGCTACCAGGCAATAAAGTACCTGTTAGCTGAATTGTGGGAAGTTCTAGAACTAAAGTGTTTCTTATGATGCAAATAGATGGGCCTGGGGACATCTTTTGATTTTTTTTCCTAGTTATTGATTAGTAAAGACTTTTTGACTGATTGACAGCTTCTTTCCTCCTCAGTACTGCCCTTCATTACTGAACATCTCTCATTTTTCTGAATGTGCTTCCAGAACTTTGCACATGCTATTACCTCTGCATCCACCTTTAATTGTGGTCTAGCTGGTGCTGGGTGCTGCATGTTACTTCTTCATGGCTGTTTCCTTTTCAGGAGCCCCTTGACAGATACTTGAGAAGTGAATGGCAGGTATTACTGGCCTTCACCTAGAGGGTTAAGAATGCTCCCTCGTTGCTCATGTACCCTAGGTACAGGAGTTCCCCACTGCAGAAGCATTATTTTAGAGTGTTAAGGGCAGGCTGCAGGCTTGATGAAGCGCTCTGCTGCACATTCATCCGAAACCTCAGGCAAATTCTTAAGTTCTCTGAGCCTCAACCTTCTCTGCTGTAAAATAGGGATGCTAGTGATGCCTCACGATTCCTTAAGGAAAATCGTCAGAACTAATCTTTATTCCCATGAGTGAACATTGCTTTTTGCCTTGAAGTACAGACCAAATTCCTTTAGCAAGAGGTTGTAGCAACAAAGTCTTGGAGGGTAAGTCACTGGAGCAAAGCCTTGTTGAGAACTCTCTTCCTCATTCTCTCCTTTGCTTGTTCCCTCCTCCCACCCCGCTTACCCCCTCATACTTGTTCAGCCAGCAGTACTTGCTGAGTACATTCTCTATTGCAGGCCCTGTGTCAGACACTGGAAACAGACATGGATGACACGGGCTCCTCCCTCAAGTCCCTCACTGACTAGCGATAATAACAAATTGTGCACAGTAAA
Source organism: Tarsius wallacei (assembly GCA_963574415.1). Lineage (NCBI taxonomy): Eukaryota > Metazoa > Chordata > Mammalia > Primates > Tarsiidae > Tarsius > Tarsius wallacei. The sequence goes on from CAUYQG010164958.1 coordinate 60,003, forward strand.
GATGCTGTATTAGGAATACTTCCTTCAGGTCATGTAGCAACTGCTTTCTAAAATGAAAAGATTTCTTTTCAGGTATTTGCCTCATGAGCAGAGAGACAGGAGTATACCTGAAGTCACTAGGAGTAGATTGCTGAACCAGAAATTGGGACATGCAATCTGATGAGGATTTTTGTGTTGTTTTCTTTCTAAGAGACTTCCTAGGTTGTCCAGTCCAACCGACATTATTGCTTTTGCAGCATTTCCCGCGGCTGGTCTTTGCTTGCACACCTCCAGTGATGGGCATCTCTTTCTGTCCTTGAACGGTTAAAGCATGATCTTATTACCTAGATTCTTTCACTACTATGTGCCAGATACCATGTTAGCTTTTCTCTTTTTTCCCCCAGTTATTTTTCCATGTAATTCTAAGAAGAAAGACAAAAACACACAACTTTTCACAATGAATGATGCTTTTTTTCCATTTTACAGATAAAGCTACTGAGGCTCAGAGAGGTAACTTGCCTAAGGCCATGCAACTAATAAGTGGCAGAGCCAGAGTTTGATTTGGATCTACTCTGTTGGATTTCAAAGATTTTCCTACACATATTGCTTGCTACCTCTTAAGTATCAAACAACCGTATTGAGCTGAACTTTCCCTGGACAGCAAGCAGTGTGGTACAGTGGTTAAGAACAGAAGCTCTGTTCATGTTAGGCATCACTTTCCTCATTCTACTTACAGGGGAAACTGAGGCTCTGGGATAGTAAGTTACTTGCCTCAGGCTATGCATCCTTCAAAACTATATATTCTTTCTGCTGTATCACTACCTCTCAAACAAGTTTGGCTGCATCTCTAAGGGTTCAGCGAGTTATAAGGAAATATTTCCTGGCAGGGTTGTGAGTTAGTGAAACAACTCACTGAAGGGGACATCGTGGCATCTCCTGGGAACTGGAAACTGGTAGACATGGAAATGAGAAGGCTCTCACCTGTTATGGATATTTATTATTATTATTTTATGTTATTATTATTAATTTGTGTTCTTGAGACAGGGTCTTACTCTTGCTCAGGCTGGAGTACAGTGGTGTGATCCTAGCTCACGCAGCCTCGACCTCTTGGGCTCAAGCAATCCTTCCACCTCAGCCTCTTGAGTAACTGGAACTACAGGTGCATGCCACCATGGCCAACTAATTTTTGTATTTTTTGTAGAGATGAAGCCTCACTGTGTTGCCAAGGCTGGTTTCGAGCTCCTGGGCTCAAGAGATTCTCCAGCCTTGGCCTCCCAAAGTGCTGGGATTACAGGCGTGGGCCACTATGCCCGGTCTGTTGTGGATATTTAGAATTACTGCTCTGTACTGTTTCTTCACTGAGTCTCTCAACATTTCTGAGGCTGTCACTGACTCTTGGTCTTGGTAAGATACTGTCCTAGGCACTGAGAGTGTGAAGGTGGAAGGCCACACCCCTGTTGTAAAGAACCTTACAGTCCTGTGAAAAAGAAGGCATTCAGATAACAAATTGCTATGTGAATGAATAAATAAGCCAATTGTAATCTCTATATTAGCACCCAACATATTGTATATTTGTCTTGAGTAATATATAAAGTGCTATAGAATTACAGAGAGGAGTGACTTTTTTTTTTCCAAACTGAGACAGAGTCTGACTCTGTCACCCAGGCTGGAGTGCAGTGGCACAATTATAGTTCACTGAAGCCTCCAGCTCCAAGTAATTCTTCTGCCTCAGTCTCCTGAGTAGCTGGAACTACAGGCATGTGCCACCATGGCTAATTTGTAAAAGTATTTGTGTAGAGCTGGAGTCTCACTATGTTGCCCTGTCTTGTCTTGAACTTCTGGCAGGGGTAACTTCTGCATAGTTTGAAGGTCAGCTTGCAAAGGAAGGAAAATTAGATGTGGTTATTGAAGAAGTTCATTGAGTAGGAATAGGATAGAGGGCCAAGGGTGTTCCAGACAGAGAGCACAGCACATGCAAACTCATAGAGCCATAAGATAGTGTGGTGTGTGTGCAGACAATTACGGTTAGTTTAGTAGGAAAACTCTATGGGTAGTGCCAGGGATATTCTTGGAAAGGTTGCCTGGCACTAGATCCTGAAAGACCTCAGGTAGAGAGTGGGAATATTGATGAGTTTCAGGTGTGTGCATGGGGCGGCTAAATCTATTTTGTAGAACAGTTGCTCTGAGGAAGATGATTGAGGGGTAAGAGGGCAAGACTGGAGGCAGGGAGGCAAGCTCCTTAAAAGACTGCTACAGTGGTTTTAGCTCAGCCATGCCTGTGAGGAAGGAGAGAGGGGTTGGATTTCAGTAAAGGCAATACTGACATATAAACGTATTTGATTTTTCAGACTCTGAAATTTGCCCTTCTGATGACCTTGCCATCTTGCCATCATGCAAAGAACGTCCTGAAGAGTTCCTGAACCCAACTTCTGTAGCTACTTGTGTGGCTTCTAAGAGTCAGCCTTCTCTTAAAGTCGGTGTGATTGGGACTCATCAGGCTGAGGACAGGGATACTTCAAATGATTCAGAACACTTGAAACAGAAAATCCGTGACTTGGAAACTGAGCTGAAAGGCTACCAGAATTTCATATCTCGGCTTCAAAAGCACTCCCAGTGTAGTGAGGCCATTATCACAGTTTTGTGTGGGACAGAAGGGGCTCAGGATGGCTTTGGCAAACCCAAGGGCAGTGCCAACGAAGAAGAAATGACGTTTTCAAGCTTGCATCAAGTACGGTACGTGAAGCACATGAAAATCCTCCATCCACTGGCCCCAAAGATGATGGATAGCAGGTTGCTCGAGAGCCTCAGACAGCAGCTGGTGGAGCAGGGGTACGAGCTGCAGAAGGAGCAGAATTTGAACATGGAACTTTTCAGTGAAATCCATAACCTGCAGAATAAGTTCAGAGATCTCTCACAAACAAGGTACATCCCACCTATGCCTTCTCCCACAGTTTAAGCCTGTAGTCCCCAGTATTGCCACTCAGCAGGAGCCCATAAGCGAAAGGGAGAGCTGTTCTGCAGGGGGTGGAGTATGTTCTGGGGAAGGCTTGGGGGTGGGGTTCCGGCAGCAAGGGCCTTCAGAGAAGTGAGATGTGAGGCCGTGAAGAATAGGAATAGTGCCCTCACACACAAATGTAAGTTGAGTCTTGCTCCCTCTGAAATTGGCAGGGCAGATTTGCCCTCCTCAGGTTGGGGTCAAGGTTTCATACCAGTCACTTGGTAAGTGATAGTGCTTTTGCTGAACTGAAGTGTTTTCTCCTGGAGTCCATTATTAGCTTTTGCTGTGTTGTGCAGGGTGGGAGGAGTACAAGATTTTTCATATCTTTACCCTTTAAGGTCACCTTAGAGAAATAAGCTTGTGTTGAAAGAGAAGAATTCTTAGGTCATGAAGATAATGCTTTATGGGTACAGATATGAACAGTTTTACTTCATGAGCTATGGCAAAAATGGGATCATTTGTAAAGTTGACCTTCATTTGTCACTAATTTGAGACAAACACATTGTTCTGAATTGTCAGGAACCAGGGTGAATTTTTTCAAGATTTCCCAAGCAGTGAGATCGAAGGAAGCTTGCAATTATTGAAAAGTTGTTGTCTCAGGCCCCTGGTTAGGCACTTTTCTTTTTCTTATTTAATTTTCAAAGTCACCTGAGAAGGAGATGTTCTTAAACTTGTTTTCATAGAGAAGGAAACTGAGCCTCAAAGAGGTTGCTCTGACTTCCTCGAGAGCATTCACAGAGCTGGTCAGAGCCATTGCCAGCGTTCAGGTCCACATTATTTCACTCCAGTATTCATGTTTTCTCTTCCATTAATGTGGCCTCCACCTTTAATACTGGTGTCATGTGATCTGTCTGTGCACACTTAATGTCGAAAGGGACCGTCAGGCCCACTTACTGCTATCATTTCAGGGAAGGGGGAGCATGTTCAACTGAAGGGTCAGCACCTTTGCCAAGCCGCTCTCTGGAGCCAGGCAACAGTTGATATGAGCCCTGATTCCCTTAACCTGCGTTTCTGGGTGCCTTTACTTTGTGGGCTCACACAGGAGAAGATGGCACATGGTGGTAAGGAAATAGTATTATAATAGAGCTTTGAAGTCAGAATTTTAATATGTTTGAATCCTAAATCCTTACCATTTAACAAACTTTGTGATTAGTTTCCTCTACTGTAAAAGGGGACATTCATACTTTTGTTGAAAGACAGGGAAAATCAGATAACTTACATAAAACTCTGAATTCAGTGACTGACAGATGTAGACTCTCCATAAATGCAGTTAGGATCATGGCTATTCCCTGACCTTTCCATTGGGAGCAGAAAGCACTATCTTCTTTTCCTTGCCTTACACTTTCTTTTTTATACTTCATGAACATTTTCAGTAGGTCCCCTGACTCTGGGATCACATGTTTCTACAATTCAGAATAGTATTTTTGAAGAGTATATGGAAACTAATTGTTTGCCTTAGTCCTTGCTAATCTGTACTTTAATTGGGTGTTTTTATAAGGTTAAAAATATTTCAGAAGAATCTCTGTTCCAGCATTTGTTGGCTGTTAGAAATTGAAGGAGTGACCTTGCGCAGTTTCAATTTTTCTAAAAGTATATATACTTGTATGGCTGCAAGCTTTTAAAAATTGTGCTCTGTCATTTTTCCAATTAGTGTTAAGGTCACAAAAATTCAATTCTAAAATGGTCCAAGCATTTTCTTCCCCTCTTTTATCAGATACAATTCATTAGTTCAGTCCCAAGCCAGAGAGCTCTCCCTTCATCGGCAGCAGATTAAGGATGGCCATGGCATCTGTGTCATTTTCCATCAACGCATGAACACCATGATTAAGGCATTTGAGGAGCTGCTGCAGGCCAGCGACGTGGACTGCTGCGTGGCCGAGGGTTTCCAGGAACAACTGAATCAATGTGCTGAGCTGCTGGAGGAGCTGGAAAAGCTCTTTCTCACTGGTAAGTGGGATGAGGTCCACGAGTGCTGAGACTTCAGTAATTGTCCCAGGACTTCTTGGAGGGGAGCGGGGAGAACTGACTCCTTGGCCTTGCTTAACTCCTGCCTTGATGAGGTGGCAACAGAACCACACTGGCTGCTGCTTCCTCCAGTGACTGCTTCCATGGGGTTTGTGGGCTGCATGGGTCTAAACAGGAGTCTGCTTTGGATGCCTTAGGGCCCGTTGGTGCAGTGCATGAGGGAGGAAAAGTGGGAGGTGCTGCTGCCCAGCACGGGCCACGTGGTTGCTGGTTCGAGTTAGGAGAGGCCATAGGAAGGACTAAAGGAAACCTTTGCTAAAGCTTGGCTGTGTGCTAGGTACTTTATAAATGCTACATTTGTTAAAATGCATCACAACATGCTTCAAAATATTTTTTTTCCTGAGACTTCAACAAAGAACTCCATTTACCCTTCACTCAACTTCAGCATTTTGCCTCACTTGTTTTATTATTCCCTCTCTGGGTATACATGCACACATACTATTATTATTATCTTTCTGAACCCTATGAGAGAGGATTGACGATACTGTGTTCCTTTCTTTCTGCATACTTGAGTGTGTAGTTCTCATACCAAGGACATTCTCTTACATAACCATAGATAATTATCAAAATCAGAAATAGCGTTGTCTAACATACTATTGTCTAATACAGTCCAGCCTGTTTTAATGTTTATAATTGATTCCACAATGCCTTTTATGATAGTTTTATTCTGGATTCTAATCTTAATCCAGTCCCACATTACATTTTGTTGTCATGGCTCTTTGGTCTCCTTTGTCTGGAGTAGTTCCTCACCCTTTCTTTCATGACATTAACATAATGGAATAGTTCAAGCTAGTTCTTCACTTTGGGATTATCTGTTGTTTCCTCATGATTAGATTTACAATTAGATTAGTCAGATTAGATTAGTTATGTATTTTTGGTGGGAATAAAGCATTTGTTGTTGTTGTTGTCATGGTATTGCCTTAAGGAGGCACACGATATCAGTTTGTCCCATTTTTGGTGATATTAACTTTGATTGCTTGGTTAAGGTGATGGCAATTAAGTTTCTCCAATGTAAATTCTGATATTGCCCTGTATAATGAATAAGTAATTAGTGGAGCATACTTTGTAACTCTGGAAGTATTCTGTTCTCTTTCAGACATTTTTGTTTTTTTGAGTTGAGTTCTCACTCTGTCACCCAGACTGGAGTGCAGTGGCATAATCATGGCTCACCACAGCCTCGACCTCCTGGGTTTAGGCGATTCTTCCTCCTCTATCTTTCCAGTAGCTGGCACTATATGTGTGCACTACCAGCTAATTTTTTGATTTTTTTGTAGAGATGATGTCTTGCTGTGTTGCCTAGGCTGATCTCAAGCTCCTAGACATGATCCTTCTGCCTTGGCTTCCCAAATGCTGGGATTACACTGTATCCAGCTGCCCTTCAGACTTTTGCCATGAGTTTTACCATTCACTGATGATTCATATCTGAGTCAAATGTTACTATGATAGTGGCAACAAGGTGATTTTTCTTTCTGGTACCATCATTACTTCTTCATCTATATTATTAGGTGGTATCTACTAGAAGGATGCACTAGGTGTGTTCATTGCTACTAGGGTGTCATTATTTCTAGGCCCTTTAGCAAAACTAACTAGTATGTGTGTATGTGTGTGTGTTAGTCATAATTTATTTAAAGCATCATTACTTCACAATGGTTTCTTCAGTTCCAGTCCAAACCCACAGGGTTCATCCTTGTTTTTCCTGCTTCCATGCTTGTATTCTCCAACAGTGAGCACACTGGCTCTGACAACATTAATATAACTGCTGATTTGCTCGATTCTATATATATGCAAATATATTATAGAATACAGAATTATTCCACCTATGCCCCTGTGACAAACCTACTGGAAGAGTTCAAAATTTATTTATGGTTGTTCTTTTTGTTCTTAAGCTAAAAGTTTATAGTCAGGTCTTGAATTTACAAGTTACTTGGTTTCATTCTTTCTACAGTGTTATCCATTTGAAATACAATTAGATTCTTTTGTTTCTATATGTATTCAACTTTAAAGTTTTTTACCCTGTCCTTGTTGATTTAATTTTTTTAATATGAAAAACATTAATGTGGTTCCAAAGTCAAAACTTTTATCCTTTTAAATAGCCTCCATGAAGTCCTTTTATTTGTCCCTTTTCTCTATCTCCATTAGTGTTGCTTTCTAATTCTCCTTTCTCCTTTAAGCCCCTCCGGATTGGCCTCTTAGTCATCCCAACCTTTTCGCTGAAATGGTTTGCCGGTCACTAACAACATCCACTTTGCCAAGTCCAAGGATCAGTTTTCAGTCGTCGTCTTGTTCAGATTACAGCAGTATTTAACATGGCGACCTCTCCTTCCTCTGCTCACTTGGCTTCTGGAGGACCCACTGAGAGTTTGTGTCTCCTCTCCCTCCCTGAATGGCCCTGTGAAGCTCCACCTTCCACATGCCTTCCATCTCTTACCCCTCGTGAACTTTGTTGCCACTGGTTCAGCTGGCCTCTCACCTTACCTGGACACGGCAGGCTTCTTCTGCCTGGCCTTTGGCTTCCACCCTTACTTCACTACAGTGCATTTTCCACACAGTAGTCAGAATAATCTTTTCAAGTTAGAAGTCAGATCATGCTTTCTCTGCCCCTAAATCAAAGCCTTTCCTTTTCAGTCAGTGTTCAAGTCCAGATAAGGATGTGCAAAGCCCCTGCCCTCTCTGACCTCATCTTCTACTGCCCCATCCTCCCCACCCTTCCTCTTCCCAGCCACTGAGCCTGCAGTTTTTCAATCACACTCCTTCCTCAGGGCCATCACACTTTCTCTTCTCTTCGGTGTACTTGATCCCATCAAGCTTTTTCTCAAATGTTATCTTATCGGCAAAACCTTCTTTTATAACTCTCTATAAAATAGCAAGGCATCCCTGCCCCATCACTGGCACTCCCCTTTCCCCTACCCTGCTTTATTTTCCTCTATTCTGCTTGTCACCATCTTGCATGCTATACATTTACTTGTTATTCTGCCTTCCCTGTTAGAAAGTAAGCCCCACAAAGGTGCACAGATCGCGTCTGTTGTGTTTGTTGTAGATGTCTGGCATATAGTATATATTCAAGTCATTTTTTTTTTTTTTTTTTGAGTTGGAGTCTCACTCTGTCACCCAGACTGGAGTGCAGTGGCCGCTCCCGGCCATCGCAGCCTCGACCTGCTGGGCTCTGGCGATCCTTCTGCCTCAGCCTTCCAAGTAGCTGGAACTACAGGTGTGCGCTACCACGCCCGGCAAATTTTTTGATTTATTGTAGAAATGAGGTCTTACCAAGTTGCCCAGGCAGGTCTCGAACCCGTGGGCTCAGGCAATCCACTCACCTCAGCCTCTCAAAGCGTGGGATTACAGGCTGAGCCACCGAGCCTGGCTTTCAAGTCATATTTTTTGAGAGAATGACTAAATGAATGAGTGAATGACAGAATCTAGTTTTATAGCTATGGAGAGTGTGGCCCAGTGAGAGTAAGTAACTCAGCAGAGATAGAAATTGAAATCAGGTCTCCAGACAAAACATTCTATTAGATCTGCTTGTGTTTCACTTGGTGTCATCATATATGTTATTTGATTTAAACTTCACTGTGTCCTTGGAAGCATGAGGTATTAACCCAGTTTTATAGATGATGAACCTGAGGCATAGAAATATTACCTTATATATCCTTTTTTTTTGAGTTGGAGTCTCACTCTGTCACCCTGGCTGTGGTGCAGTGGCACCCTCACGGCCACCCCAGCGTCAACCTGCTGGGCTTCGGCAATCCTTCTGCCTCAGCCTTCCAAGTAACCGGAACTACAGGCATGCACTACCACGCCTGGCTAATTTTTTACTTTTTTATTGTAGAGACAAGGTTTCACCAAGTTGCCTGGACTGATCCCGAACCCATGGGCTCAGGCAATCCACTCGCCTCGGCCTCACAAAGTGCTGGGATTACAGGCTGAGCCACTGAGCCCGGCCTACCTTACATATCTAACTAAGTGAGCCTAGTGGTAAAGAGTGCAGTCGTTGGAGTTGGGCTAGCCAGGCCAGAGCTCTGGCTTTCCAGTTGTAAGCTGTACAATTTCCCAAGTACACCTTAGGAAATGTACTTAATTCCTTGCCTCAGTTTCTTTACTTGTAAACTTAGCATCCTAATACCAAATTCACAGAATCATCATAAAGGTAAAATTCAATAATGAATGTGAAGCCTTGCTTGGCTTAATGCTTGTTTCATGGCTTTTATGTGCTGAGTGCTTACTAGTATTTATACTTATTGTGAGTTGGAGCTTAATTCTCACAACAACCTGTTTTTCAGGTGAGGAATTAGCTTTTATGGAGGAAAGTATGTTACTCAAAGTCACAGCTGACTTGGTAGAACCAGGATTTGACTCTGTTTTTCTGTCATCATATGTACAAAACATGGTTTATGAGGGTTCACATCTTTCACTTAATTTCAGGATAGAACATGGGATAGTTTGCCCATCTTGGCACAGTGAATGTTTTTTCCTGACTGTTCCAAGGGCCTAACTCTGCTTAGACCTGTTACAGGCTGATTTTCCTAGTACCAGTTCCCCAGGACTTTTGAGGACCAGAGTATAGGAACATCTGACTTTTCCCAGCTTCATAAACATCTGCTTTCTTCTGGCTAAGGTTTTCTAAATAAGATAGTTTTCATTTTATTAGTGGAGAAATAGCTGGGTCCTCAGTAAAGCTGTATCTTCCAGGCCCAAGGCATTTTCATCTGCTTATTTTCTTCCTATGAGTCCTTACCCCAGGGCTTAGGAAGTGGGGCACTTGAGAGAGAATGCCTCTGGCACCAGCTGCCCGCCCTCCCTCCCTCATCCAGCTGCTCTCCTTGATTTATTTTTTAGTTATTTACCTTAACAAGCCCAAGGAGATCCCTCTTCTTATTTCCTGTGGGTTCTGGAGGCAGAAGCATTTCAGGCTTAGCAGACAACCCTAACACAGAACTTTATTTTCTTTACAAAGGCATAAAAGTTCCAGGATCCTCACTACAGCTTTTTTTTCTTAGAGAATAAAATGTAACACAGAGGTAGCTCTTTCTTAGATGCCATATAAGGGATCTGACTCTTGAATTATGAGCCAGGTTTATCATAAAATAATTTTATGTTTGAGGCAGTTGAATAGCAAGAGTTCTTCAAAATGTAAATATAGGCTTTTTGTTATTAATCCAAAACAATACATGTTTACTGTGGAATAACAGATAAGCAGATACTATAGTTGCATCATTTATACAGCAAAGCATGAATATCCTAGAGTTTCCTTGCCCAGACCTTTTTTATCCATATGAGTATTTTTTTTATTGGAATGGGACTATTTGCAGCCTTTTCCTTTGTTCATTTACAGATAATAAATATTAATATACATGGTAAATCTTAGTGGCTGCAGAGCATTCTTTTGTATAAACATACCATAATTTATTTAATCATTCTCCCTTAGATGAACATTTAGGTTGTTTCCACTTTGGGGCTATTATACAGAACACTGTATTGGAAAGTTTGTGCATATCCTTGCTATTTCTTTAATAATATTTGGTTGATAGAATCCAAGAAGAGGATGATAGAGTAGTTTCTTAATGCTTGGAAGGGGACTCTTCCTCAGCTCCATTAAACTAGAGATTCCACTAGGCATCTGAACCCTGGAAGATTTTGTGATGTGTACATTTATCTTGGGTTAGGGTCTATAACTTTTAGATTCTCAGAGATGTCTAAGGACCTAAAGTTGATCAAGAACTGGTGTTGCAGCCAGGTTTTCTGCCATTTCCTTGTTCATGGTGCCTCCCAAGATCAGTTGCATAACGAAGGCAGGTGATGTTCTGTTTTCAGGTATTTTTGAGTAAGCTGTGTTAGGCACTGGAAAAGGTCCAAAGAAGATAGTCCCTTTCTTCAGTGAACTCACTATATGTGTCATGGTTAACCACATGAACAAAGACATCTGCTGGGAACCCTTGCCTCGGTGCTTCCTTGCTGAACAGAGGTGAACCTGAAGAATTCATTTCTTTTCAAGGCCTTCCACAATCTTCCTTTGCCGGTCCTCTATCTGATGATGATGATGATGAAGATGACGATGATGATGAAGAAGAAGAAAATGAAGTTGAAGGAGAGCAGTGAGGAAATGAGGAAGGCTGATTTTTATTGAAAGTATACTCTATGCCAGGCATTGTTCTCAGCCTATGAGGAAGTATTATTTATTATCCTCCACAGAGAGGTTAATTTGCTTGCTCAAGGTCACACAGGGAGTGGCAGTCTGAATCTGAGTCTGTCCAGTTCGCTTCCACAGCTTACCCACCTAACCACCATGATTCCATGCTTCTCACACTTCTATCAAATTGGGTGCACTGACCAAATGTTTCTGTGGACCAGGCTTGGTATTTTCCCACTGTTGACTCTGTTCAAAGCAGTTTCCTTTCTGTAAGACTTTTACTTCCTCTCCATTTGTAGAAATTCTGCTGCCTATCCTCCAGGAAGCTAATTCTCCCCAACCCCTCCCCTTTATCTTTTTTTTTTTTTCTTCTGGCTTGTTTGTAGCTTGTACATGACATGCACATCTGATCTTGTAATGGAGGCTGTCAAAGGTGTTGGGTTGGAAAGAACAGGACCTCTGGATTCAGACAGATGAGTTAAAATCCCAGCTTTGCAGGTCATTTACTTCCTTAAGGGTCAGATTTCCTCTGTGGGGATTGAGAATCAAATGAGATTATTTAAAGTGTCCTGCTTGGCAAATAGTGGGTGTTCAGGAGGTGACAACAGTGGTAATGGTGTATCCAAGTTGTGGTTTGTACAGTGATCCGGGCTGTCAGAGAATGTAGAGGACTTTTCTTCCTAAGTATCCCTGCCCAGTGCTCCTTGGCTTCTTCTTTCCTTTATAAAGTAGTTATTTCCTGCCTTAAAGACATAGCTCCATTGCCAGCTCCTCTAAGTTTTTCCCGATGGTCCAGGCTGGGTTCCCTTTGCCTCCTCTGTGTGCTCTCCCACGGTATCCATGCCGCCCCTTATCACAACACTGTAGTGTCATTGTCTTTTGAGTCCATTGTCCCCACTCAGGTGTGAACTGACTGAAGGCAGGATGACTCCTTATCTCATTCATCTCTGTATTCTCAGTGTCTGTGGCACAGACATCTGGGAGATCACTGTAAATATTATTAGTAGCTACCAATTACTGCACTAATACTACATATATAATTAGTATCTACCAATTACAAGAGAGGTAGAAAGGAAGAAACATTTGGGTCATGTAGAAGATGCCAGGCTATGGTACTTGAACTGAACTCTGTGGGATTGATGGATTTTAAACTGGGGAGTACTGTTTCAGAAGAGGCATAAATGGCAGGACTGTACAGAATGGTTAGTGTGGAGAAGAGCCTGAAAGTGGGTCTGTCCTTTTTTGCTTGTTCAGTTATGAATGGGATAATTAGATGCTTTTTTATTTGAAAAGATGAAGCTCCCCCACTACCTCATGCTACACTGTTCTTAGGTATAGCAACAAGATGCTTGAGAGATGGCAGCAGCATTTGCATGACATGTATCGTAAGCTTTTGAAATAGCACGACAGATGGTACCCTGTCATTTGTGTGAAGGCTGATTCTACCAAGAAATTCAGTGTATCAGTTGTTGTGATTTCCCTGTGAATCCTACAATAACCATTTGTCATTTGATTTTAAAGAACTCTGTTTTGATGGGAGAACAAGTGGAATACAATTGTTGAATTATTGCAAACTCCCCAAAGGGTACCCTTATTTAAAGAAGGGGAAACCCATGCTGCTGGTGGCATTAGGGCACTTCCTTCTGTGGTCATGCATTTTGTTAGGAATGGAGAGGTTTTTTGATGGTTTTTAATTGGGCTTATGGTTAGGAGACCTGGAAGGCTTAAAGCCTTCCCCAAATCAAGGGTATCCGTCCTATGAATTCCTGAGGGAGATAAATTCCTAAAGAACAGTGTAAATGTGAAGCAGAATGCCGCATTCCTCATGTTTGGCTGGCTAGGATATGTATAAGTCCTACACTCTTTGGAAGGCTGGACTGGGGCAGATGCCCAGCCTCAGGGTCCATAGGGTAAAAGTTTCATCATCAGCTGAATGTTGGTATAGTGCAGATGTGCGATGAAAAATGCCAACTAAACTGCTCTTTCAACATACAGTTGTTTCTGCCCATTAGGGATGGGTTTGCAAGCTGGGACTTGCAGTCAAAGTCTTGAAATCTCACCCAGTCAGATGTGAATTTCCCCTCTTGAAAAGGAATGTAGAGGGCAGAAAGGTAGAGACCTTGAGAGTGTCCACAGGCTGGACGCGGTGGCTCATGCCTATAATCCCAGCACTTTGGGAGGCCAAGGTGAGAGGATTGCCTGAGCCCGTGGGTTGGAGACCAGCCTGGGCAAATTGGTGAGACCTCATCTCTACAATAAATAAAAAAATTAGCCGGGCATGGTGGCGCATGCCTGTAGTTCCAGTTAGTTGGAAGACTGAGGCAGAAGAATCGTCTGAGCCCAGCAAGTCAAGGTTGCGGTGGCTGTGAGCTTGCCACTGCATTCCAGTGACAGAGTGAAACTCCAACTCAAAAAAAAAAAAGTGTCCACTGTGATAGAGGCCTGTCAGGCTTTCAAGAAAGTAAAATATCATGCCATTTGTGGCCAGGATATAATCAAGAGGATCAAGCCATAGATTTATGATTTAGCAAGCTATAAGGATATCTCCATCTCTCTTCCTGTAGTAAAGTAAGTGAGAGTGTGAATTGGACAGAGTGAGAGTTGAAGCACTGAGCCTCCTGGTTTTCCACTTCTCTGCTTTGAAGTGGAGATACTAATCTGTGTTGTGAGGCCTAAAGGAGATAGCAGTTATTGAAGAGCCATGCTGGGGCCTGGTGCCTGGTCAGTCAGGCCTTTTGACACATTCCTGATGGCAACAGTTGTGCCCTGCAGGGGCAGGTGGTAGGTGATTTTCCAGGGCTCAACATGTTGCACTGACTCTGGCCAGCTTAGGGGGTGAGAGGGAACCTGGGCAGCCAAGCCAGCCGGCCTTGTGAGTTTGTAGGTGGAAACTGCTAGACATAAAGCGAATGCGCAAGGCTCCAGTGATCTTTTCCTCTACATTGTGGTGTTTGAGAACTTTTCCTTTTAGGAGTAGTTTTGAAAATTGTATGTGTGGGTGCAGTTTAATTATAGTCTCATTTTTCAAGTACAGCTATAGAAGAGTTTGTTTTTTTTCCTTTATCCACGCATCAGTTTCTTCAAAGAGCTCATCCCTGTCTGCAATTTCCAGGGTTCTGAAGTATTTTTAAAATAAAGTTGTTAGTCTCTTTGAAATCTGGGTTCATGTGCTTTCTTTCAAGCAGTGAATGATGACATGCAGGAAAAGAGCAGAGCATCTTTTGCCCAGCTACATTTTGAGCTGTATTTTGTTTTATTTTGTCATTTCTTTTAGTCATTTCCCCTGCTGTAGACAGTAGCTTTTTCAACTGTACTCATGTACGCCTTTCCCTAGTAATCCCAGTTCTGAGAGTCTTCCAGAGGAAATCGTTTAAATGCAGATAAAGCTGTATGCACAAAGATGTTTATTTTATTTTATTTATAAAAGTGAAAATTTGGAAATGACCTAAGTGTGAACTGTGGAACTGGCAAAAACTGTGATGCATGCCTACAGTGGGATGTTAGTATAGGCATTAAAAATGGTGTTTCTAAAGCAAATTTAATAAGAGAAATGCTTATGATAAAGTACTAAGTGAAAAAATTAAGTTGCAATACAGTATCTTATATGTCAAAATGCATGGAAAAAAGAGTGGTAAGAAATTCAGTAACATGTCTGCAGGGGGTACCAGGAGAGTGATCTATTTCTGATTCTATTACCATTTTCTATAATGAGCATGTATTCCATTAGTATCAGAGTTTTAGAGAAGAAAAAAGAACCTGTACCAGCAATGCTTTGTGATTGCTTTTTAGATTCAGTGCTGTCACCTAGAACTAGTGTCAGTGCCATGATGAAGGAGGAGTCTGTAGTCTGAATTGTACTCTTGGTAATCCTACTTTAAATATCTGAGACTATTACGAAGAGTGTTTAAACAAATGGAATGAGCAAACGTATGAGCAAGAAATTATTTGGGAGTACTTAAATATTTTCCCCCTTCTTTCTCCATGTTATTTCTGCTTCCAGGAACATCAGTTGGAGTGGAAATGAGTGCCCAGAATGAACTGATAGAGAGGTGAGTGCGTAGCATGTTAGGAAGACTTTCCAAGACTTTCTAGGTTTGTTTGCCAGCCGGCTTTTAAAATATTTTGGTTCATCCTATCTTATTAGTTTCCTGCTTCTTGCAAGAATAAGGAATAAACATCTGTGAAACTGACAGTGGCCATACAATGCCAAAAGTTCCTGCTGTGTGTCCTGTAGCCTTTATTCATCTGTTTCGGGTTACTTGCGGCATTTCTGTCTGGTGGCTTAAATTAGACTGCATATTCCTTCTGTTGGTTCCTGGATACCTGCAGGATAAATTCCAGACTTTTCAGCATGGCATTTGAGGCCCTTCTCAGTCTGACCCAACTTTTCTTCCCATCATGTGCCCCATGTCTCAGTCTTATCTGGCTTTTTGCTGTTCTCTTGACCATGACTGTGCACAAGTTGTGCACTCTGCTTTCTTCCTCTTGTAGTTTGAAAATCATTTCTCAAAGACAGTTCAAGTGGAAATGAACCTGTTTCTCCCATGCCCTATCTCTCTACCACATCCTAGGGTGATTTATTTTTGCTATAGCACTTGGACATAATTATATTACAGCACTTATTACCACATGGTATTGTAATGCCCTCTGCATTTATCTTTCTGTTTTCAGAATTCCTTGAAAGTGGAAAGGAGCTCACTAGCATTCACTGGATATTAGTGTGTCAGCTGTTGCCCTAGGCATTTCATATTTATTACTTTTCATTCTACAAAGATAGAAGTAACCATTTTAGGATGAGGAGGTTACAGGTCAGAGTTGCACACTTGACACTAAGAGGCAGAGTTGAAATTTGAGCTTGAATCTATCATACTCCCACACTGTTATTTCACTATGTATTTTTTTGTTGTTGTTTTCTTTTGAGTCAGGGTCTCACTTTGTTGCCCAGGCTGGAATGCAGTGGCAATATCACGGCTCACTGCATCCTTGACCTCCACGGCTCAGGCAATCCTCTTCCTCAACCTTTTGAGTAGCTGGGACTACAGGTGCACATCACAACACTTGGCTAATTTTTTGTATAGGTGAAGTCTCACTATGTTGCCTAGGCTGGTCTTGAACTCCTGGGCTCAACTCCTGCGTTGGCCTCCGAAAGTGCTGGAATTACAGGTGTGAGCCACCACACCAGGCCCACAATGTCTTTTGAGAGCAAAGACTACGTCTTGACTATCTCTGTACCTGCTCCAGTTCCAAATATTTGGCATGTAGTTAGAGTTTAGAAAGCGTTTATGGAATAGATGAGTTATATACTTTCTTAGCTTACCTCTATGGCCAACTGAAAGTATCAAGGTCTTGCCCTTCTCTGTTCACTTGTTAAAGGTTCTGAATGCTATTGATATTGCTGGGTACTTTTCTCCCCTTTAAAGATGTGACCTTTGGGGCTACTGAGGGTAAAATGAAGGAAAATTTTAAAATGAAATGGAGGCCATTGTGGGGTGCAGAATTTTAGATTTCAGTGGTATTATGAAGGCCACCTGTGTTATTAGAATAAGCTGGCAGGGGAGTATCACAGCTCACTGGAGGACATTTTAATCAAGGCTTCTGTAAATTTCAAAGAATTACTCCTCTCTCACTGCAGTATTGTCAAAGATTCCGCCCAGTTCAGTCCACCCACTTCTATCCTTGTAATAACAGATCACATCCCACTGGCAGGCTGTGGAGAAGGACAGGGAAGGCTTCCTGGAGTGAGACTATTCTTAGATGAGATCTAAAGGGTGAGAGTTGAAGGGGCAGGGTGCTGTGGGAAGAGTGTCCATGCCTAAGGGGAGGGAGACATGGCCCCTTTGAGCAGTGCGACTGGTGCATAGAGGGTCAAGACTGAAGAAGCAGACAAGGGTAAGCTGGCACTAAATATGATCAGATGTGCCATTTTGGAAGACTACTGTGATTGCTTGGAGAAGGGGTTGAAGGGAGGAAGGGAACCCAGCCATCTTCAGCCAATGTGTCACCCCTTTCCATTTCTGACAGATGTGTTTCTTTTCCTTCTGTTCCTCCTTTTTCAGCTATAGGCTTAGCATTCACATAGGTCACTTCTAAGCTAATTAAATGGGTGCCCTTGACCTGTGCTGCACTTTTGCAAGCCAGCAGCAAGCCTGTGCATCCATCACACTGTCTGGGAGAAGCTGCATCTGGTGTTTACTTGTTAATGAATACATTGCAGCTTTGGAGTCCTTTGCTCTTGTCTGAGCTCATGAATAATGAGACTGTGGTCATTGACAAGAAGTAATAGGGAAAATGTGGGAGGAAAAAAAGAGCTTCAATTAAGGAACTTATCTATAATGGAGATTCACATGGGCTTTTCACAGCATTCACATTGTTTTTTTTTTCATGACTTAGGTGGTCTTTGGGAAATACAGGTTAATAACCAGATGATTGCTAGAATGATAGTATTGGGACCTGCTTGGGGAGCCATGAGGGTTTTGAGATTTTTAAATCCTTAAGGCCACCTCATGGTTTTGAGCTGGACTGACACATTCTCCTGGGGCCTTGGAATCAGACAGGCCTAGTTCAAGTCTAAGCTGTGCCACTTATAAGCTGTAAGACAGTGGTCTAGTTTATGATGAGCCCCCGTCTTCCCAGCTCTAAATGAGAATAGTAATCCCTACCTCAAAGGGTTTCTGTGAGGCCCAAGTAAGATCTCAGATGCCTGGTACAGGGCAGTCATTTGACAAAAAGCTGCTGTTAACCCATGCCCTCTCTTGGGTCTCTCCACTATAAGCTAGACTGTGGGACTGGCATAATCCCCTGCTTCCCGTTCACTGGCTCCAAACTCAAACCTAGTGATCCCTTTTTGCTTTTAGAATGTCATTGCTTAATACTGTAGGGAAATAAAGGGCTGACATAAGTCACAAATATGGGGAAATTATAACGGGCAAAATAATCTGAAATGTTCTTATATCATGGTCTTGGCTTGGAATTTTTAGCATGGGAAATAATTTATCTTTCAATCCCAATGGTTAAGGATTGAGGAAGATAACTTAACCTGTCAACATATTCTGCCTGAATCTCCTGAACCTTCAGCCTCTCATGCATTGTCCGATTATGAAACGTCTGAGAAGTCCTCCTTCTCACAAGACCAGAAGCAAGATAGTGACACTGAGAAGACTTCAGTTATGGTGAACATTTTTTCTCAAGGTAAGCTAAGCTTTATTAAGCATTTTAAACATGGCCCAATTTAAATAATAATTTGCTGTCTTGCCATAGTAAGCAGAATGTGGTGACATTTAACTATTTCTCTGATGAAACAAGATCTCATTAGGGGCCAAAGCTGGTCATTCAGATTGTTTGTGACTGGAGAAAGCTGTGGTTGTTGAAAGTGTTGTTGATTGGGGAAAAGTCATTTTTATTTTTTAAATGATGACTTAATATATGACTTGCCATTCCCTACAGGCTCTGTGTCTGGTATTTTTATATTAATACACAATTTGTGATGATGCTTTCATATATATACACAATTTGTGATTGTATAAATCTATTTCTCTGTACTGTGACCCTTGGCCCACTGGGTCAGGGCTTTTGTCTTAGTCCATTTGGATTGCTATAATAGAATGGGTGCCTTATAAACTGCAGAAATTTATTTATTACAATTCTGGAGGTTGGGCAGTTGAAGATCAGGATACCAGCCAGCATGGGTAGGCTCTGGTGAGGGCCTTTTTCTGGGTTCAGGCTGCCGTTTTCTCATTCTATCCTCACATGGAATAAAGAAGGCGAGAGAGCTCTCAGGGGTCTACAGTTTTATAAGGGCACTAATCTCATCCATGAGGGTTCCACCCTCATCATCTCCCAGTGGCTTCACCACCTAATGCTATCACATTGGGGCTTAGTATTTCAACATAGGAATTTCGAAGACACAAACACATAGTTCATAGTATCTTTGTTCTGCTCTGACCATGAACTGAGCTGACAGAATCAACTTCCCCAGGAACCTGCTCCTGATCTCCCCTTTACCTTTTCTGTACTTGCTGTCTTGATTCCCTCCTCTTGGGGGTAATATGTAAAGCTTATTATTTGTAATTCAGTGTATTTCAAAGGTTCAAGGGATTGTATAGACCAGACCACATAGACTAGGAATTGGCAGACTTTCCCTATAAAGGGACAGATAGTAAATACTTTAGGTTTTGCAGCGTATATGTTCCTTGTTGCAATTATTTAACTCTGCTATCGCAGTGCAAAAGCAACCATAGACAATGTAAATGGATGGGTATAGCCATGTTCCAATAAAACTTTATTTACAAAAAGAGGTGGTGGTTCAAATTTGGCTCACAGACTGTAGTTTTCCAGTCCCTGGTATAGACTCTGGACCTCAAATGACAGTGAGTTGTTTACAAGGCACCCAGAGCAGACTTTGTACAGCACAAATCAGACACTGCCACCTCCTTGCTAAAAGCTCTTTGTTAACACTTGATCATACAGATCATTGTTTTATTTTTACTTTTAATTTCATTTATTTCTTTCTTTTTATTGGGACAGGGTCTACGTTGCCCAGGCTGGTCACAAACTCCTGGGCATAAACGGTTCTGCATTGGCCTTCCACAATGCTGGGATTACATGCCTAAGCCACCCTGCCTGGCTATTGTGTTAATAAAGTGAGATCTTTTTTAGCAATAGGATCCCTTTTTTGTAGATGAAAATTTATGCAGAGGCCCCATGCAATATGTAAAAGAGATATGAGTGGAGTCTTTGTCCCTGTGGTGGCCTCTGAGGAAGCTCCAGGACACTCAGGGCCCAGAAGAGCACAGTTTGAAGACATACCAAGAGCATGAGGTGCACTTGCTTGATGTAACTAAGGTGTCAGCTGGGGTCCTCCAGCAGCTGTCACCTAGATCTGGTTTCTTTGAATTTCTGGCCGTATCCCTCTGTAGTTTTTGTGAGTGTCTGACTACTTGGTTTTTCTTGATCATTTCTGGCTCTGTGTTTTGCCTTCCTCCCTAAGTTAGTCCAACCACAGATTATTTTCCTGTCCTTGTGTCACTTTCTTTTGCATTGTATCAACCCAGTATGGTATTCATTCACTTTCCAAGAACCCTTAAGGCCACTTCCATGAAGTCTTTGTGCAGACTTGATGGAAGATTTGAGGAACCACAAGGAAGGTGGTGGTTATAGTGTAGCGACCCAGATGATTTAAACTGGAAAATTTGGGATCCTTGTTCTTTAAAACCTTGCTGTGGTACTGGGCAGGTCCCTTGCTCCCTCTTGCCTGCCCCTCTTCTATCCTTCACCCTGTCTTCTACTCTAACCTTGCTTTAGTTCTAATGTAAAACCTTGCAGGCATTTTTTTTTTCCTGTTTCTTATTCCTCTTAGAACCCATTACCTTGTGCTTATTATTCCGTCTTAGTGGATTACCTGAGTGGGAATAGTGTTCTTTGGTGCTATCCTCATATGCCCGCTGTTATCTTTTTTTGGTTTGTTTCTCTTCAGCCTTTTATCCTCTGCATCTGGTTTTTTCATCTGTATAGAGAGGTAATTTTTCCTTCTCTCACTTAACATTTTATCATAAGCTTTCTGGCATGTTGTTACATAACACCATTTTTAGTGACTTTGAAATAGTCCATTGAGTGACTGAACTGCAGTTTTACCTATGTTCCCATATTGCTGAACATTTAAATCATTTCTGGATTTCACAGTTGTAAACAATGCTGTAGGGAATATCTTTGAACATGAAGCTTTCCCCTTATTTGGGGGCATTTTAAAAAAAATACATAGATCTATACATTGGAACTACCAGGCAAAAGATACACACATTTGGCGAGGATGGTTGCTTCTTATAGGATTTATGGTTTTAAAGAGTGAGACAGATACTTTTTTCCCTTTTTGTAAAGGCTAGTATAGTGTTTCCTTCTCTTCAGTATGTCTGCATAATTAATAAGTGGTTTCCTATTCGACTGGGAATGTTCTCTTAAGCCCAAATGATGATTTCAGCTCCTGACCAAAGACTCAGCAGAGGTGGCTTGTGTCGATGGCTACTGAACGTTTATTGCCCTCAAAATCTAGTGGTGTGTGACTTGGATGAATTAGCAAGGAAGAAGGTTGCAATCAAGACAGAAAAGTTCTTCACTGACTCCAACCTGACTAGCCTCTGGAAGAAGATTTGCAGGGCAGCAAGGCAGGAGCGGGAGGTACAGTGCTGTGGTGTGGCGGGAGCTTGTTGCAGAAAGAGTCCTTCAGCGCCGTGCTGCAGCAAGAGCTGCAAACATCCCACCAAATGACTTGCCACACTTCTGGCATTAATAGGAGATGGCTGAGGGTCTGGGAATTAAGTCCTCTCATAAACATTCAAATTCATGGCAGAATTACTATTTAATTAGGAAAAGATCTGTAACATTGTGCTACTTTTAAATGAAAGTCATTTTGGAGGAATTAAAACTGGGTCATAACATTAGTATAATGTTTTAAAACAAACATTACTAAGACATACAGAGTATACCCTAATTGATGAATTAAAGACATTAGTTTTGCCTTTGGATACTTAATGTGATTATGCTTTGATCACTGACTCTAGAAATCTACCTCTGGATTGGAATTGTGCTTGCTTCTTTCTTTATTAAAGTGAGATGCTCTGCAGAAGCTGAAAAAATACATGCTCATTTTAGAAAATTTGGAAAAGTTAAAATTTTATATATTATTAAATATGTTAAAATGTAATATCGAATTTTTGAAAAATCTAAAATCTATCATCTGAAGGCAACCGCTGTTAATATTTAGATGTATTTCCTTCTTTTATATAGTTGTGTCTTTCCTGTCTGTACAAAATTTTAAGTAGAGTTATATGATATTGTGAATTATGTATTTGGTCTTCCTGGCATACAAGTCCTAAAATCCTTGGAATTTCTAAAGTGATAAGCATCTTTCTGTATGTTATTGAGTTGACTGATGGTGGGTTCCTGGATAGCCTCTGGATGGGGGCTGGTTGTCAGGGGAACCGACCACTCAATTAGAGACTTGAAAATTTTAATCCCCCTGCCTCACTCCACCCCCAGTCTCTGGGGAGGGGAGAGTGACTGAAGGTTGTTTACCAGTGGCCAAATGTAATCAGTCGTGTCTGCATAAACATTAAAAGGACTGAGTTTGGAGAGTTGAGCCCTTGGAGATTCTTGGAGGGTGGCACCTCCAGAGAGGGCAGTGAAGCTCTTGTGCCCCTTCCCAGATACCTTACCCTATTCATTTCTTCATCTAGTATTCATCTATATACTTTGTAATATCCTTTATAATAAATCTGTAAACATAGTAGACATAAGCAAACATTTCCCTGAGTTCTGTAAGCTGCTGTAGCAAATTCAAGGAGGGGACTGTGGAAACCAAATTTGTAGCCAGTGAGTCAGAAACTCAGGTTAAACAACCTGGGGCTTGAGATTTGCATCTGAAGTGGGAAGTAGGTAGTCTTGAGGACTAAGCCCTCAACTTGTGACTCTAACCTTATCTCCAGGTAGATAGTTTCAGAAGTGAACTGAATTAAAATGACACCCAGCTTGTGTCCACTGAAGAATTGCTTGCTTGCTTGCTTGGTGTATGGAGGGAAAAACCCACACATTTGGTCACAGGTATCTTCTGTGTGATTGTTGATTGAGAGGACAGGAGAAACTAGGTGTTTTTTTTCTCTATAAATTGTGATGATTTTGAATACTCAATTTTGTATCTATTTTAATATTTAGTACAATAACAATTTTTTCATGATATTCTATAGTCTTCATAACAACTTTAATAGCTATGTAATACAGCATCATAATGGATGTGTTACAGTTTACTTAACAGTTTATTTCAGTTCTTACTGTTACTTAAAATGCTAAGATGATCATTTTCCTGCATTCTGGCAAATTCTTGTAAACATTCTGGTGGTCTCTTTAAATAGAGTCCTAGAAGTCAAATTACTTGGTAAAAGACACTGGAAAAGAACTTTTCAAAGGCTAATGATAGAAGTATGCGTTTGTACTCATGCTAACAGGATGTACTCTTGAGATTACCCTTCATATTGCCATTCTCATTAGCATTGTTTTCCTTTATTTTTTAAGTCTTAAATTAGTAAGTGATAGGTAGATAACATTTCTTTCAAAAAATTCGTCTCAAAAAATATCTGGATTCATTATGAAGGTAGTTTAATCAACTCTCAGACAGTTCAAGCAAACTTGAATCTAATCTGTTAGTTTCACCAAAAGGAAGATTTTTAATTAATATTTGATATTTAGAAGAATAAAAGGATATATTAGAGTTAGCATTAAAATTGTATGGAATATAATTTTTCTATGTGATATAAAATATCTTCCTCATGGAGAGCTGCAGAGGATCATAGCATTGTGTCTGTGGGCTGTGGAAAATAGCTCAACCTCCCCATGCCTAGGAAAGAATTGACAGTTGTTAACTATCTTAATACATCCAATACAGTTTGGAATTTCAAGATCCCTGCACAATCTAAATATTATTCAATTTGTTGGGGGGAGTTCAGACTTTATATTAAAAATGCCCTTCCTTCCTGTAGACTTACTAATGGAACATATACAGGAAATTCGAACTTTGAGAAAACGCTTAGAGGAATCTATTAAAACAAATGAGAAGCTACGGAAACAGCTGGAACGACAAGGGTCTGAATTTGATCAAGGTAAGGAAGGACTTTCTTGACAGGGCAGTGCAAGCCTGTGAATGCTTTATTGTGACGCATTTACCTGAATAAGCGACTGTGCACAGAGCAGGTACTTGATGAGTATTCATTTCTTCATCATTGGAGAAGTCTGCTGGCCTCTGACATCCTGAATTATGGTTGGCACCTCTTTTGACTTTGGGAGCAGTAGAGAAATAGATAAACATTTTAAAATAAAACAAAACAATATTTTATTTCTTCATCAATAATAGATTATACAAATAACAGCATTTTAGCAGTCTAGTAAATCTCATATACTAGCCAAAAGGTCATCAATATTCCTGCATAACTGCTTTTCACTCTGAATGGAATGATCTTTCATGAAGAACTTAAAAATATTTTCTTTTCCCATAGGTAAGACATTCAGATGCTTCAAAATCTAAAACCGCCATTTGTTACTCATTCCCCTTCCCTTCCCTCTTCCCCATTTTTGTTAGTTTCGTCTGTATCCTTACAGTGATTTTATAAAATGCAAAAATACTTATTCTCCCCCTCACTTACCCAAAAAGTAGCATCCTCTATATCCCCTATTCTGGTTCATTTTTCATTGAGCATTGACTCATGGGCATCTTTCCTTATCACTTCAGAGAGAGTGTCCTCATTCCATGAAGAGCATATCTTGAGAGCAGCTTGGTGCTCTTAGAAAAGCCTGAGTTTGGGAGTTGGTTGACCTGGGCTGGGTATGGATCCCGCTCTTCTGTTTATTAGCTTTGTGACTTTGGATAGTTCACGCATCTCACCCAGTCTTAATTATTTCCTAAAACCAGGACATGGAGAGATTAAAGGAGACAGGGCCTTGTTCAGTGCCTCCCTAAATAAATGACTGTCTTTATCATCATTTTCAGTTTTGTTTTATTTTGTTTTGTATACCATTATTGGTTTGACATTGCAAAGCTCTGCAATGTGTGGGAACCCTAATGTCATGCCCATTTTTAGAGAAGCGAGAACTGAGTTCTAGAAAGATCGTGCTCAGTGGCAGCACTCAAGTCCTTGGATCCTCTCTAGCCATCATAGCCACCATTCTGGAAGGACATATTTCCAAAGTACTGTGCATGCTGCAGCTTGCAAGGGAAGCAGAATGGCTTCATCACGCCCCCTCCTTCCTCCTTCCCTCCCCCCACCCCGCCTCACTTTCCCTCTCCCTCTCACTCTACCCACATCCTACCTCCTTCACTGCTCACCCTCAGGGAGATTGATTAATCTGAGCTATTAGTGGTATCAAACACAGGAAAGGAATACATGCCTGGGCCCTTCACATTCACTCTTGGTAATGTCTGCATTAGATTCATTTTGTTTTACATTTTCCCTGGCAAATCCAATTATAGAATTATTTGGGGGCTCAAATGGCTACCAGCTACAATGGAGCAGGCAATTGCTCTGGAGAGTAATACAGTCTGACGGAAAGGTTTACAAAAAGGCATTCATAAAGTATTTACACTGGTAGAAGGGCATTCTGTTCTCACCATGTTGTCACTGTGTCTGAAAAGACAAAGAAATAAATGTGGTCCCGCCATTCCCTACTAGAAAATATTTATGTTGGGAGTAGGCAGGAGGAAGGCAAGGCAGGATTCTTAGAATATTGAGGTGGAATATTGTTAAAAAAAAAATACTATCTCATGTGTTTAGAAATTCCAGCTTGTTACCAGTTATATGAACTTACAGTGATGACATTCAGAGGAAAGTCTGGCCTTGTCGCGCCAGAAATAGACCTTGCTAACTCAGGTTTCACCTGTGTCAGGAATTGTTCTTTGTCTTAATTATTTCTTTGAAAAGCAATACTGCCTTCAAAGCTACTACTTGAGATTTGGTCATTGTCTACTTCTCCTGTATAATTTTTCCTGCTTATTCAGATTACTCTTTGGTGCTGTTTTTACTGTAGCCTATCATCAGTTGTGATATTAATACAGATGGCAATAGTAGTAACAATAACAACATCAATCATTTTCATTGAGCTGATGGAGACTTTAGTAAGTAATGTGACTTGCCTGAGGTCATGCAGCTATTAAGAAGCCAGAGCCATGGTTCAAACCCAGGTGTCTCTGAAAAGATACCAGAGACCACAGGGGAGAGTGGAAGAAGATGGTAGAAGAGACATGTGAATACAAAAATTATATGACATTGTGATAAATGAATCATTAACATGAGCAAAAGGTAGTGCTGTAGAGTGGAAAGTCTATGAAATTCTTAGAGAACTGATGTCATACCTTCCTTAAAGGAGTTGAATATATGGATATTAAGTGTGTACCAGGATGCTTTCAGCTGTAGATAACAATATGAGTAAAAACTGGTATTAACAGGGGGTTATGTTTTCTTATATAACAAGAAATCAGAGGCAGGCAGTTCCAAGGCAGGTTTTATGGCTCAATGATAGCAGTTTGGGGTTGGTATGTGTGATGACTGCAGTAACTATAAGCATCTCATACTCGCAGGACAGTGTCCAAAGCATGGGAAAGAAGAAGGTGGGGCTTCTTGCTGTCCTTCTGTTTTCATCGGGGCAGAAAATCATGCCCAGAAGCCCCTAGCAGATTCCCCATCAGGCCTTCTTGGTCAGAAGTGGCAATGACCATGTTCTCACTGGGAGTGGGGTAAGGGGCTGCTGGGAGAGCAGGAATCTGGCATTTTGGCTCTTTGGTGTAATGAGTGGATTCAATCAATGTGGAGGATGGGGAGGGTAAGCATCTGCTGCCACATGTGAAGGCACCTTGCGCACAATAGGCACTCTCCCAAGAGTAGCTGTGAACATGAATGTTACCTATGGAGCAGAAGCTGGAGAGTGCTGAAGTAGAGTGCCAAGGGAGGGTCTGGCAAGAGGCACCATCTGAGCTGGACTCAGAGGAAGGAATAGGATTTCAGGGGATAGAGAAAAGCACGGAAAGAGATTTACAGGTGAAGGCATGATCTCTACTCTGTACAGTTTTAGACTGTGATCTTTAAGGTATACACTTAGAGGCAGTATGTAGAGCTATGAGTGATCTTGGCAGACGATGAAGATGGCAGGCATTCTAGGCAAAGGGAATGCCTCATTCTGCAGTGTCAGGGAGTGTGTGGCCACAGGGTGTGTGGGTGTGGGGGGGGGGACACAAAAGTCTCATTTGACTACGTTTAGGGCATTGGGGTCTAGGGAGGAAAGGGAGTGGGGTGCGTTGAGACTGGACCTGAATAATGGAGATACTTGGATCCTAGACTGAGAAGCTGGACATGTGTTTTCTTTGATTGTCTTTGCCGTGGCGGGCTGTCCGATGTTTTTGAGCAGAGAATGACATGAATAGACTATCTTTAGGACAATAACCCCACTGGCAGAATAATAAGGAGGCAAGGATAGAGCAAGGTGAAAAAGCCTGAACTATAGGAACGTAAAAGAATAGACCAGTGTCCGAAACATTCTGGACAAAGAAGCAGTCATGGTTGCTTAATTAGGCAGTGGAAGAGAGAGGAGTTCAGGATGGCTCCTGAATTTCTAACTAGTGTTAATAAGGATTGGGGTGACACCAACTCCTGGGGCAGGAAACAGATGAGAGAGCAAGTTTAGAAGGATGAAGATTTCAACTTTTGGTCTGTGAACTGAGCTGCCTCAGTGGCCCAGCAAGCATCTAGTTATATGCGTTTTGAACTCAGGAGAGATATCTGTGGAGGTTAAGACTCACTCACTCATCTACTCCTGGCTCAGGCTGGCCTCCTGCTTTATTCACTCTTAGGAGAAATAAGATGTGGGGAGTCCCTCTTGCCTCCTCTTTGAAGCGCACTCTCATTGCCTTTTGGTGTCTGGTAACACCATATACAGTCCACAGGAGTAATTTTCATTGCATGTTGTATTAACTCATTGTTTAAAACGTATTCTAGATAGTTCCATCCTCTACTGACCTGGAGACCTGTTTATAAATCATTCCTTATGTTTGTTTGTATCTAGGTTCTACAAATATTTTTGCTTCTGGTTCAGAGCTGCATAGTTCCCTGACATCGGAAATTAATTTCTTGAGAAAGCAGAACCAGGCCCTTAATGCAATGCTCATTAAAGGATCCCGAGGTAAGAATGAAAGGCATCACTTGCAGCTAGGAACCCCAAAAGGCATCACTTGCAGCTAGGAACCCCAAAAGGCAAAACATTCTATGTCATGGAGAGAATGCAAGTATTGGAGTCTGACCAACCTAAGTGCGAATCCTGTGGCTCTGTGATGGCTTTACATCATTTAATTGTCACAGTAACCCTATGAGCTATTTTCATTTTACAGCTGAGAAAACTAGAATTAGAGAAGTTAAGATACCTCACAGGGCTGTTGTGACAGTTAAGTGGTATAAAGCCCTCAGCATAGTGTCTCTAATAGGGACGCAGTAAATGTTACTTTACTTGTCACCCATCCCCTCTGTAGAGCTACCTTTCATCCTAGTTTGCAATGAAAAAGAGAAGGGGCTAGAAATATATTACTATCAAAATCTTAAGTAGAACTCTCCTACTATCAGCAAAGCTTATCCAGTATTTTTTATAAAGATCCCTTAATTCCTTCTTTTTAGAGTTTAGCTCCCAAAGAGCTTTCACATTATCTTTCAATACTGAAGACAATTCTGGAATGAGATATTACTAGCCCTGCTTTACAAGTAAGAAACCAAGGCCTAAGAAATTGCCTGTCATGGAGCTAGAAGGTGGTGGAGCTAGAACTTGGACCAGCTTATCCCACTTTTCCTAGAGGATATTGAAGTTGACTTTGGCTTAAGAGGCAAAATTGGGG
The DNA here is from genome assembly GCA_963574415.1 of Tarsius wallacei. Lineage (NCBI taxonomy): Eukaryota > Metazoa > Chordata > Mammalia > Primates > Tarsiidae > Tarsius > Tarsius wallacei. Next base: position 88,536 of record CAUYQG010164958.1, read on the forward strand.
CCTCAGTAGGTCGTACATTCACTCAACAAACATCTCCTGTCTCCTGCTCTTCATCAGGGCCTGTGTAGACTCTGATACAGAAATGAATGAGACCTGGTCCCTTCCCACAGGGGTCTCATGGTCTGATGGGAGAGACAACCAGACAACCCATGGCAGGCCAGCATGAGCATTAGCCACGATGAAGGCAGGCTCAGGGACCTGCAGGACCCTGGAGAAGGTATCCTGGCCTGGGAAAAGATAGTCTTCAGGAACTCAGTCTGGAAGTATGAGGAGGGTTAGCCTAGGTGCCTGAGGTTTTAAATAGAAGGTAGAGAGCAGGCAAAGGCCTCAGGTTTAGAGTTGTGGAGCATGTAGGAATTGTATTCAGATTGGTGTGTCTGAAGTCGGAGAAGGTGAAAGCTTGCTTAGAAATTGTTGAGTTGTGTTGAGAGCAGAGTCAGTAAGCCTGAGAATGCATCCTGGCTCTGCCTCTTATTTGCTGTGTGACCTTGGGGAACTCTTAACCTTGTCAGTCCTTAGTTTTCTATCTGGAAAATGCAGAGAATAATAGTACTTACCTTGAAAATTTGCTCTGAAGTGTAAATAAGATGATGCCTGTGAAGCCCTTAATGTAGGGCCTGCACAGTTAGTACTGGTGCATGTCCCCTGCACCACCAGTACTGCCAGCACCTCGTCCTTGTGGGGCTTACAGCCCCCAAAGTACTTGTGAAGCCTGGTGCTCAGCCCATACAGATAGCAACTCACTTTATCCTCACAGCAACATGTGCAGAAACTGAGGCACTTTAGAAAAGTGAAGCACCTCACTCAAGGTTATGAAGTCAGTAAATAGAGAAACCGCCCTTGCACATGGCCACTCTGCCTCCAGTACCCTGTTCTTGACCATTTTGTCTCTTTTGCCTCCGGGAATATTATTCCTTAGAAGAGGTGCTGTCCTCATGGCCTGGGGAGTCAATGACCCCAGGGTGCCATCTGCACAGCCCTGCTGGCCTCCTGGCATGAGGCTTGTGGAAAGCTTGTGGACTTTCTGGCACCCATTACCAGAGTTTTGGGCCTCATTTCTTGCCTCTGTAATTTCTACTCGCTGTTTGCTCTGTGAAGGCAAAGTAACTAGGTTTGCATGGCCTATTATTTAATAGAAAATTAAACAGGCCCATTTTATTTCAGTGACGTTTAATCTCCAACTTTGATGTTGACAGATTTATCTGCCCAAAACGTATGAGATAATTGGAATGCCAAAATCATAAATGCCAGATTAAATCTCATTCTTTTTTGTATTCTTGGAGTATGTGAGCTGAAGTGCTGTATTTGCGTAATAAGGTTGGAAAAAACAAATGGTGCCCTTTCTCAGTGGCACTTTTTTGTGTCTGCAGATAAACAGAAGGAGAATGACAAATTACGAGAGTCCCTCTCTAGGAAGGCTGCGAGCCTAGAGCACCTTCAGCAGGTGTGTGCCAGTGTGAGGGAGGAAAACGAGAGGCTGCAGAAGGAAGTCGGTGAGAAGGAGAGACACAACCAGCAGCTGATCCAGGAGGTCTGCAGCAGCCACCAGGAGCTGAGCAGGTAGTGGCATGATCCACCTATCCCCTGTGGGCCATGCCACATATACAGGCACTGGGCTGCTGTCGTGGTATGAGGCATGTGAGCCCCTGCCCTAGTGCACGGGTATCTACAGTAGACACAAACACATCATGCACCTGGCAAGCACATAGTATAGGGAAAGAAATCATTTAAGTAAGGAGGAGAGGGCTTGGGGAGCAGGTTTCTATTTTGTGATCCTAGGTGAGTCAGGGACGGCCTCTCTGGAAAGATGCCATTTGAACAGAGAGGAGAGGAGTGCTGCGGCCATCTGAGGAAGATCTTTTTTTTTTTTTTTTTGAGTTGGAGTCTCACTCTGTCACCCAGACTGGAGTGCAGTGGCCGCTCCCGGCCACTGCAGCTTCGACCTGCTGGGCTCCGGCGATCCTTCCGCCTCAGCCTTCCAAGTAGCCGGAACTACAGGCGCGCGCTACCACGCCCGGCTAATTTTTTTGATTTATTGTAGAGATGAGGTCTTGCCAAGTTGCCCAGGCGGGTCTCGAACCCATGGGCTCAGGCAATCCACTCACCTCAGCCTCCCAAGGCGCGGGATTACAGGCTGAGCCACCGAGCCCAGCTTCAGGAAGATCATTTTAAGCAGCAGAAGCATGGGCCCTGAGTCAGAGTGGCTTGTGGCCACCCTGGCAGAGCAGGGAGGCGAGTGCATCTGAGGAGAGGCCATGGCAGGGGCTGACTGGATGCTGAATCACTTCGGGCCTCACAGCTGACGTGAGGACTTTAGTTTTTCTCTGAGTGCCATAGGAAGTCACTAGGACATTCTGAGCAGAGTGACATGCATCTGCCTTGGATTTTAAATGGATCACACCAATTACTGTTTTGCAGTTTCCCCCTTAGCCTCTGTCTTGTTCCATATTTCAGTTCCCATCAGCCCTAGTGAATGTCCCCCTCTTTTAGAGTTGCCAGGTGGTGTAGCAAGATCATTGTCTTTGCTATCAGACAGTCCTGGGTGTAAGTCTGGGCTCCCCTTCTGAGCTATGCATCCCTGGGGGAAGAGAAAAAACATTTTGAGCTTTACTTTCTCATATCTCTGAAATGAGGACTAGAGAGCACGTACCTTTGAGGGTGTCTGTGAAGATGACATGAGATAACGTATGTAACTGGCTGCACACGGGGTTCTCGGGAAATAGTGTCTGTGACTGAAATTCTTAACCGTGTTTGTCACTTTATTGTCCACACTCTTGTGGCTGAGGGTGGAATTGGCCTGCCCTGTGGGGTTTGAATAAGTCACCCCAAAGAAGAAGAATTAACCTCTTCTCCCCATGCCTGTGGGGCCTTTTTAGGGTGCAGGAGGAGGTAAAGTTGAGACAGCAGCTGTTCTCACAGAATGACGGGCTACTCCAGTCCCTCCGAGTGGAGCTGAAGATGTATGAGAAGCTGAATGAAGAGCACAGGAGACCGAGAGGTATTGGGTGCTCTGGCCCAAGAGCCATCTCATTCTGGGGCTGCTGTATCTTGGGCCGTGAGCCCTCCTGGACAACTGACCACAGAATCAGGGGGACAGAGCGCAGTGCTTTCCATGCTGGCCTCATGGATAGAGTGGGTATATTTTGAAGCAAGCACTTTGGCCCACACTTCTTTTGAAAAAGCAGCAGGAAACATGTGAGGAAACAGCTGAGGTCTGGATTCTCACTCCCTTATTCCCAACTGTGTGACCATTAGCAGGTCACTTCACCCTTTAGGCCTATTTCTGCTACTATACAGTGTCTGTTAATGCCTGTTATGTAAAGTTGTTGTGAAAGTTGAATGAGATAATTTACTGAAAGCTCCCTTAGCATGGTACCTGACACATAGTAGGCCCCCAAGAAGTAACTTTCATTATAATCTTCCTGCTGGTATGTAATTCTATTCGCCCATTTACTCAGCAAGTATTTATGGGGTACCTCCTGTGCGCTGGGCACTTCTCTGGGTATGGGTCTTGGCTCCGGTCTCCTCTGTATCCAAAGAGCGATAACTGATCGTAGTGACTTGACTATACGCTATACGGTCTAATGTTTCAGAATCAGTTTTGAGGTGTGATGATTTTTTTTTAAGCTAATTTTCCAGATGGTTTCTCCCTATTGAAAGTTTATCTAGAAAAGGGTCATCTCACAGCTTTCATTTTCTCTTCAAGTTGCTTTTCTTATTCTTGCTGTTGTGTCTTTTTAATATACTGTGGCTCTTAAAATCATCCCCTTTCATTCTATAATTCCAGCCCAAATAGATTTTATTACCACTAGACATAATTTCGGGGTTTGGTGTGCAATTTGCTAAGCTTTTATGGCCAGAAGCGAAAATTAATTTCCAGCTCTTATTTAGCCTGTGGAATAGCAGCAATTAAGTCTGCCAATATTTTTGTTTCTGAAGTCAAGTTGTTATTTTAAATTGTACCTAGTTCTTAGGAAGGGGGATAGCGATGGTGGTGGTAGGTTTAAAATGCTGTGGAGTTGCATTTTGATGGCTGACCCTTTAATCATGGAAGATGTCAAGGTTTCCCTTTGCACATGTCCACAGAGGCCAGAGCAGAGGCTTCGGGAGAAGGCTGGAAGGGGCAGGATCGAGACCTGCATGGCCTCCTCATGGAGATCCAAGCTCTGCGGGCGCAACTGGAAAGGAGCATTGAAAACAACCGCACCCTGCAGAGTAAGCTTGAGGAGCAGCTGGCCAAGGGGGCAGCGAAGGCACCGGAAGAAGCCCTTACTCCAGCTATCCAAGCCCTCTCCATCCCTGAGCAGCACCCCCAGCTAGACAAACACAGTACGCACCTGCTTCTCCCACTTTCTGAAAATGTAGCTCTGAGCATGTGTGTGTCACATGTAAGCTTTTGAATGATGCCTTTGCCCCACGGAGGTTTCTTTCTATTGACAGCAGATATACTATACCCTAGGAGTCAGGGGACCTGACCGCTAATTAGCTGTCACCTCTGGCAAAATGGTGTCATCTCTTGTCTGGGATGTCTTATGTCTCAGGGCAGTGGATTTGGGGTTTCTAACTGCCCTCAGTGCCTGGTCTTGTTCCCTCCCATGTATTTAGTCCTGCCCACATCACTCTGGTGCTGAAATTCTTTTAAGTCCCTCTTACTGTCTGTAAAAGAGAATCTAAACCTCTTAACTTTAGTTTCAAGTGTCTTTCAGGATCTGAAAAGCATCCTGGCAGGTTTAAAAAGTAGACCCGTTTTGCATTTGCCTGCAGGTTTATTATCTAACTCTGGAGAGGCTGTGTAGGGTAGCAGAAAGAGGACAAGACATCTCTGCCACCCACCAGCACAGGGCCTAGAGCAGACCAGCAAAGAGTCAGGCTCAAGGCAGTTAGTCAGGCCATCCACTTTGTTCTAGTGATAGAAACTAAGGCACAAGGAGGTGGATGGGGCTTGCTCACAGTGGCACAGCAAGTAGGTGACAGCTTGAGCAAGGAATTGTTTCCAACTGTGAGTTCAGTGCTGCTCCTGGCCCCTACCCAACCTTTGGGAGCCTCAGGTGTCCTGGGATTATCACCTGATTCCCACAGGGTGGGTGTGCGCATTCAATGGGACAAGGAATGCCAACATGTTCTATAAACAAGCGTTGTACTAAATTTGGACTTATCTTTACTTGGAGTGGGAATTAAGTCTGCCATCTTTATTTAAAAAACCAACTGTCTTAAGGAGCACTTAGTCTACTTCAGAACTCATAGTGATTAGTTCATTGATTTCTCCTTGATAAGGATTGAAAAATGCTAATGAAAGAGATATATAACAATATGAAAAAAAGTGAAGGGAAACAACTTTCATGATTCTATACATTAATCATTTTTTTTAAACTTTGCATATTTTTTGTTATTTGTTAATCAAATACAGCTATGAATTTATATTTTTCAGATTGGCTTTTGTGCCATCCTGTATTCTTTCTTTGTTTTTGTCTAGTACTACATCCTGCAAGTTCCCCCTGTTTTCATACAGGCTTCCTAATGACTGTTTGCGAGTTCTTGTCAGTCACCAGTCCGTTACCCTGTTGATTATTAAAGTGGTCTCTGATTTGGAGCCTTAATAAATATTGATGTTAATATGCATTTTGCTGCTAAACATTCCTAGCATAAGATTCTCCTATGGAAATCTCAAAGGGTTGGAGGTGCCATATTGCTGTCTTCTATACATCAGCAGTGTACAGAGATCAGACAGTGTGACCTTGTTATTGTGGGCATTACCATTTTATTTTATTTTATTTTAATTTTATTTTATTTTGAGTTGGAGTCTCACTCAGTCGCCCAGACTAGAGTCAGTGGCCGCTCCCGGCCACCGCAGCCTCGTCCTGCTGGGCTCCGGCAATCCTTCCGCCTCAGCCTTCCAAGTAGCTGGAACTACAGGCCCGGCTGATTTTTGATTTATTGTAGAGATGAGGTCTCTCCAAGTTGCCCAGGCGGGTCTCGAACCCGCGGGCTCGGGCAATCCACTCACCTCAGCCTCCCAAAGCGCGGGATTACAGGCTGAGCCACCGAGCCCGGCTTAGATGGGACACTTTAAATCGGTGGTCTAGCTCATCCTCAACGAATGCTGTCCATTCAATGCAGTGTTCAAAAATTGGTTCTACGTCGAGTCCTCCGCTTATAAAACCTATCCTAAAATCTACTTTCGAGCCATAAGTACAGATTTCAGGAGAAAAGTAGGATCATATACATATATAAATGATAATTCAGTACTGCTGTAAATGAATCTACAGCAAAACACTGCACCACTGAAACCGAGCCAAGGATAATTAAGTCAAGAAATAGTCATTGAGTCAGTCTCTCTCACTCTCTCTGAATGTGTTGAAACAAATACTTCTGTGTCTGAGGCCAGCCAGCTCCTGGCTTCAAGTGTCCCCCAAAGGACCGTGGAAACAGGATTGCAAGGATGTTTCTGCTCTAAGAGGCGTCACCAGCAAGGTCCTCGGATGCTTGGAGGGGAGGCGGTGCTGACGCCAGGCCTGGCCCCTGAGCTGACCGTGCAGGCCATGTCAACCCGGGAGCAAAGTCCGAACTGAGCAGCTGCATGCGCTGGATGAATTCAGAGCATCGGTGTCATCTGGATCGGAAGGTGGTCTCCTGCCTGGCCCTCACCCTCTTCTTGGCTCGGAATGTACCTTTCGCAGCTCCACATACAACCCCGAGGGCTGCCACACTGTCTTCTAGAGGGTAGCACAACACAGAGTAAGGGGGAGGGGGAGATCTGGTCTCTGGTCTCTGGAGTCACACATGTGGGCTCTGAACCTCCCTTCCCTCAACTGGGTAACAGGATAACTGCGCGCGCATCACTGGGATGTGGGAGAGTGATGTCTACTGGCTCCTGATGGAGCACACGGCCAGCCTTAAGGCCACACTCTTATCCACTGGGAGCGGCCACGCCCACCTCGCCCCATCTAAAGATGTGAAGTTTTGTTCAGCTGATGCTTAGTGATGTCGGTTTCAGTGGAAGAAGGTGTTGAAAACCCAGAACTGTTGTATGTCATTATAGTGCAAGTTTGTCATTAAAGTTCATTTTTTTAAAGTTCAATTTTAAGGTTTAAACATCTGGGAGCTGACATATTAATCGTGCAATAAGGAAGATAAATATGCCTAAACATGTAGCTTTTCTTGAATAATTATTAAATTTTATTTTTTAAAACCAGTTCTACTATATTTTTCCTGCCCTTCCCTTTTGGAATACACATAATGATTTTCCCCCCTCCGATTCTTATAGAACTGTTGCGTTTCCATAAAAGTATAAGATTTGAAACAAGTGCAGAAAGCTTGTAAATGTACCAGAAATGCCGTGCTATACTTCCATACCCATTACTTCTAACAATTTCACAAGAAGGAGCACATTTTCAAGAGTCGTGTGATGTTTTAGCAACAAGACTCCTATGGGCTTTAATGGAAGTCACACAGCTAAAACTCCATGTACCGCTTTGAAAATTTAAGAGTAATTGCTAAGTCCCCCTTAGAGGGTCATAGAAATATTAAAAATCAAAGTATTTTGCTAAGAACTCCAATTATGCCTGAAGGCTTACATCAGATTTTATGAAATGATTGGTCACATATATAATGTACTCTAATTCTGTTTTATTGGCTGGTTGTTTTCTTTATAAAACAGGTCTTTGTGAAGTCTTGTCTGAACAAAAACATACAAAACAGTGACCTTCGGTTTGAGTGTTCACTTAAAGCCATGGCTGTCTTATGGGGTGGTGGGCGTCAGAAATAAACAGGCTTGGGAACATTTGATGTGTTATTTATCATTTCAGAGGGGATCATTCAGTTCACCTCATCTTCAGACTGGTAGATTTTGCAGAAACACACGAAGCTGCTGAGCGTAACCAATCTGCCCAGGTGAACGTTTACCCCCAGAATCCCTTGCGGCAGGCTAGGTTAAGAAGGCTGATTCCCCTCAGTGTGACGCAGTAGTGTAGCATTAGCTTGAGACTTCCTGTCCCAGTGGAACCTCTGTCCTTCTTTCTAGAATCATGTGCAAGTAGGTTCATTAATTTGGGGGATCCAGCTTTTCTATTTTAATTTTTTTCATTGTTAAATACAGTCACGTGCTGCATAATGACTTTTTGTTTTGTTTTGAGTTGGAGTCTCACTCTGTCACTCAGGCTGGAGGGCAGTGGCGGCTCACCTCTCACCTCCGCCTCCCAAAGTGCTGGGATTACAGGCGTGAGCTACCATATCCGGCTGCATAATGGCTTTTTGGTCAACAACAGACCAAATATGCCATGGTGGGCCCCTAAGATTGTACCGCACTGTTGCTTAAGCTCTGTGATGCTATAGCACAGCGCATTACTCATGAGTCTGTGGGGATGCTGGTGTAAACAAATCTACTGCACTGCCTGCTGTATAAAAATATGGTATGTACAATCATAAACAGTACACAGCACTTGAGAATTATTATTATTATTATTATTTTTTTTTAGTTGGAGTCTCAATCCATTGCCCAGGGTAGAGTGCAGTGGCACGTTCACAGCCACCCCAGCGTCGACCTGCTGGGCTCAGGCAATCCTTCTGCCTCAGTCTTCTAAGTAGCTGGAACTACAGGTGTGCACCACCATGCCCGGTTAATTTTTTGATCTACTGTAGAGACGAGGTCTCGCCAAGTTGCCCAGGCTGGTCTTGAACCCCTGGTCTCAGGCAATCCTCTCGCCTCCGCCTCCCAAAGTGCTGAGCCACCACACCTGGAGTAGTTTAAGAAGTTATAGTAAGCTAAGGTGAATTTATTAGTGAAGAAAGAAAAAAAAAAGGTTTTTTTGGTTGAGGTTTCACTCTGTTGCCCAGGCTGGAGTACAGGGGCACGATCACGACTCACCACAACCTCAACCTCCTGGGCTCAGGCAATCCTTCTGCCTCAGCCTCCCAAGTAGCTGGAACTACAGGCTCATACCACCACACCCAGCTAACTTTCTAAATGTTTAAATGTTTAATTTTTTTTTTTTTTTTTTGAGTTGGAGTCTCACTCTGTCGCCCAGACTGGAGTGCAGTGGCATGCTCCTGGCCACCACAGCCTCGACCTGCTGGGCTCCGGCGATCCTTCCGCCTCAGCCTTCCAAGTAGCTGGAACTACAGGCGCGCGCTACCACGCCCAGCTAATTTTTAATTATTGTAGAGATGAGGTCTCGCTAAGTTGCCGAGGAGGGTCTCGAACCTGCGGGCTCAGGCAATCCACTCGCCTCGGCGTCCCAAAGTGCTAGGATTACAGGCTCAGCCACCGAGCCCGGCCTTTATCTTTTATGTTACTTATTTATTTTTTTTTTTGAGTCGGAGTCTCACTCCGTCGCCCAGACTGGAGTGCAGTAGCCGCTCCCGGCCACCGCAGCCTCGACCTGCTGGGCTCCGGTGATCCTTCCGCCTCAGCCTTCCGAGTAGGCAGAATCACAGGCATGCACTACCACGACCGGCTAATTTT
>CAUYQG010164960.1:0-20698 GCA_963574415.1 Tarsius wallacei
CAAAATGGCTACTCTAAAATCTTATATTCTATATATCCATACTAAACTTAAACCTATGATTCTAATGCAAAAAAGCTTGTAATATGTATTGAGGCTCTCAAAAGTGACCTGAGTTGGAATTATGCTTATGTAATGGCCAAAACTGCAGTCTGTGAGAAACAGAAACAGTGAGTTTTCACAGTTAACCATGCCTGCTGTAGTTTCAGAGCCCCATGCTTAGATCATCAGAGTTATTTCTGGTTAAATATGCTAAATATTAGAGGGGAAGGTAATGGCGTCAATAGCTCCCGAACAAGTCCTAGCGGTCTTGGGGTCCTCGGCCCTCCCTGATTTCTAGGGTTCAGTGGGCCTCCATGGCTGGCTACCAACAAAGAAAGAATGTTTGAAAGTAATTTAGAGAATCAAGTGTCCAGTTCACTGAGTTGGGACTCGGAATGACATTTAGTTCCAATGAAAAATTGTAACAAAACCTCAAATTTGGATGGATGCCAAAGCAGACTCCCCTGGCTAGAGAAAGGGAAGGAGAGGGAAGGATAATGCACACGGAGGCCTTCAGGCTTTGTTAGCTTCACGCATAGTGGCCTTGGAAATGTGGCAGGAAGCAATTTCCAGACCTCACCCATGGCATGCTGACAACTGAGTTCTTGCTGTCCACAAACTGGGAAGATGAGAGCTCAAGGTGTTGGTCCTTAAAATTCTCAGGTGGGCAAGGCAAAATGGCAGGTACTGACAGTGTCAAAACACACAGGTGAAATTTTATCCAATAAAATATGAACTGTCTGCAACTTTTATAATGATAGACTTTATAGTATTTGTGATATACTATTGAGCTAATCCTACAAAGATTAGCTTGTAATGTTACATGTATTTGGAAATAATAAAGCCTTGTCATATAGTGATTTGCATAATAGACTGTTCCATTAACAAAAGATTACAAGACAATTACTTTGATAACACTGGCAGTGATTAGCACAATATGAGAGGAACAGGTGAAAAAGTGAAAGGCAAAGTCAAATTTAAAAGACTTAGAAATGCAATCATAGAAATGCTAAATTAAGTGAAGACAAAACAGACAAGCAATGAATCTAGTTTCTTATTTGCTAAAATAAAGGGGGTAACATAAAGTCACTGTAGGTAAGTTTACAGCTCCATATCCTTTTGTAGACAGAGGAGGGAATTCGAGGAAACTCCTTCTGAACGTTTTTAAGATTTCTCTTTAACATTATGGAACTGAGTCCTGTAAAATGATATGCATTATTGAATAACATTGCCTTCTGAAAAAAAACAAAAACAAAAACAGAACTTATAGAGGAAATAGGGGTCATGAGTGAACTGCTTAAAATCAATACATCTTTATGAAAAATATACTATTACACAATACAGTATCAGCACAAGCACAGTAAAATAAAATGTGGAATACCTACAAAATGGAAAAAAAACCCAGATAACGCATTGTACTTCTCCATTACAATAAAAATTAATGCTCTCAATGCTAGAGGAGTCCAAGCAATTTTGAAGTCACAAAATTACAGAGACAAGGACAAAATGCACATAGATTAAGAGCTATGTAGAAAGCACTAGCAAGGCAGGACAGGGCATGTGTTCAAACTAAACAAGTCAAAAATTTTTAAAAACTGGAGTAAGCATCATGTACAGTAATCCATTTTTCTATAATTTGTGTTCGACTGTCTTAGTGAACTTTACATTCAGATTATTTTACTTGAATGAAATACAAGTATTAATGTAATTAAAAAATGCAGATGAACCAACTTGGCTTCATTATTACGTTTACATCAGTCACTTATATACTAATCAAATATGAGCTAATTCGATATATGTATTGGAACATAATAGATTCTACTGACGACCATTATTAAGTGCTTTCCAATTGCAAATATCTAATTCATTTACATTTTTACATAGTAGCTCTTGTGCACACACATGCGAATTATAGTTTTCAAATATCTTTGAATACATTGGAATCCACTGCAACATACAACCAGACATGAGTAGTCTAGGCTGATGGAACAGCATATGCAATTGCATGAGACCTAAAAAACTCAGGCATAGTTGACTCTGTTGTTCATGAATTACAGTAAGGGATGTAGTGGGAAGGGAAATGGAGAGGTTTAAGTCCATATAAAATCGGTATAGTTGCATCTTATAGACACCACAAAGCCTTGGAAATTTTCTGCTTTGTAAAATAATAGATTGCAGCAGTGATCTAGGAAGCTAGCTGTAGTGATAGAATAGATATATTATAAGAGTAAGAACAGATACACATCTATTTCCATTGTTCAGAGATAAAGTTATAATGAGTATGAAACAGAGCAGTCTCAGTAGAAATAGAAACAATAACAGAAAGGACAGATATTGCAGAAACTAAAAATTACATCTTGGGTTATAGTCCTTTGGGATTTTCTAATCTTTTCAAGATAACACAGAAATCTATGCTTTCAAAGTAGAAGACTGGAGAAATGAATGACAACATCAACAAAGAAAAAAAACAGAAGTCAATTATGCTGAGATATGTAAACAAGCAAAAGGACAAACTTCTAAAAAGAGTTCTGAATTCAGAAAACTGAGTTGTAACTTCCTCTTTTAATATCACTATAATCCTGAAATATGTATATATTGTATATATACAGAAATCTCTTGTGTTTCCTCAGATGTTTTGTGACATTAGCAGTCATTGTTGATCACCTAGATCCATTAGTAGATTGTACTTTTATACAAGAAATTTACTCTAACAAGTGGTATTGTTATTTTATTACACAAAAAAGGTCCTAAATGGATTTTCTCCTGTCCTTTTGTCTCTTTAAAATTATATTTTTTAGCATACTGAAAAATTGACCTCTCCTTTTTTTTTTTTTACTATTATTATAGATTTAGCTAGTTGATATGTAATGTTATGTATTCTACTTTATTTTATTTTTTAACCTTGGGTAAATAGGAAACCTTGAATTGACTTCTAAGTCTTTTTGATATGTCCTTTCTATTTTTAGATAGCTCTCATGCCTTCTGGAATGACAAGATGTTTTAGGCTTATCTTATGTTTATTCTACCCCAGGTAGTAGTCTTGGTTTCTTTAAGAAGAAAATGGTATTTTAGAGTCTACAATTTAAGCAATAGTTAACTAACTTTTATTTTAAAATTAAATAAATGAAAGCCTCATTTGTGTTAGTTTTCTAGCTCTGTCATTCAAAGTTTCTTGACTAACACAAATTTATTTTTAGAATCTTTTGTTTGATCAAGATTCAAGAACAATTCATAGTCAATACTTTTTGGATTAAAAGGTGAATTGAGTTATGAAACTATGCTTGAACGTTTATTGTTATGAGAGTGAAAAACTCATCTTATTATTGAAAAATTGTGAGTCACAATTACCATCACCACCTTCTTCCCTGGTACTTTAGACACACCTCTTTTATGATAACTAACTCTATATTAAATATAATAAAGATAAGGGAGCCCCCTTTTTTTTCTTTCAAAGAAGTATTATTTAAAATAGAAAAAGTTTTTTGTAGCATGTTCAACTTGCAACTGGTAAATTCTCTCTGTAAAGAAGCCCCTAGGGAAAGAGTATATATTTGTTCAGTAAAAATGTCATGGAATGAGTTCATGTAGCTATTCTTTTTGAACTTCCAAGTAACATTGAAACAGACAATAATAAAATACTGATGTAATTATATTTCAAAATTCACTGAACTAAAAATATCACCAAGTTTCTTTTAAGCCTTTGTTAATTGTACAAATATAATGCAGATAGATTTTTGTCAAATAATATTTGTGTTCTGCTATGAAACAAAGTTACGAATGTGGACATGTGAACAACTAATTATACTTCCTTGTTATAGAGAGGAATAATATATCATGGAATGATTATTCCTCCAGGCCTTCTCAGAGTAATTTCAAGGTAGTAAAAATAGTGCAAGTATATACAGAAATGAAAATTACTCTCAAATAAAAGCCTCCCAAGGAAAGCGATAGGAGACTTTCCTAACTCAAGTGCATGACCAGAGGCTATCAGTACACAAATAATGGACAATAACCAGTCAGATTTTTCTAAAGTAAATATTTTTCGGGGTTGGCACAGTGGATAGACATGTTTTATGCTTGAGGCATGGATAGAATAGGTTTAAGATCAAGTTTATGGATTGTTATACTGAGACACTGCAGATAGCCGCAGGATGTTAATGTGAAACTTTACGATAAGGAAGGGCAAATCAGGGAGTGTTTAAAATTCAATTTTCATAAACTCAGGATCCCAATTTCTACCCTTTTTCTAAAATGGCTTGTGATTTTTAATATCATCAAATTTGCATGTGATTCAGCACTGGGAGAGAACGCTCACACAAGAGTGTCAGACCATTAATAATTCAAACTGTGCTTTTTATTGGGTAGAAATTTTCACCTGTTTAAAATCCCTAAATACATATTGAGGGAAGTGACTATATCCTGGCTTAACTCTTTAGCAATTTGGCAGGGTTCTGAAAATGGTTTCTGGATTAAAATTCTCTAGCTATATTAGTTAAAAAACAAGATTCTTCCCCCCTAACTAAACATACTGAAATTTTTCTTTAAAATAAAATTGTAGAGAGTTCATTTTACTTACAACTCCATTACAAGTTGTAGAGTCGCAATCAGAACAAATCAATGTATTTTAGAAGACTGGGCAGAACAACGCTTAGCTTCTGCTTTTGCAAGTGCCCTTAATAGTTCTAGTAAGTCTCAGCTTATCGTAAGGAGGTAATAGGCAAGGGAACAGGCAGCCCTATTTAGAGTTATAGACGCACAACATGGCTTTGAAACTTTTACGCCTGAATTTCATTCTGCTTCTTACTAGATAGTATTTCTGGGAAATTTTTTTAACCTCTTTGGGCCTGCAGCCTTATCTGTGAAATGTGCATGAAAATATTTCCTGCTTAAAATTTTTGTGACTTTTAAACATTGGACTGAACCCAATGACTAGCACTAAACTCTATAAAAGTATTCTCTTGATCTGCTTTTTATGCATTCTTCTAGGATTCAGATCAAGCATTCACCACCTTCCAAAATGTTTCCTTCATCAATAATAACAATAATAGAGGTTAACATTTCTTGAACATGTAGTCTGTGCCTGTCTGATCTAAGTGTTTTGTATGGATTATCTCATGCAATCCTCACAAACACTCTCTGTGGAAGGTTCTATTATTATACTCATTTTAAAGATTAAAAAAACAGCTGAGTCATAAGGAATATAGGTAACAAGTTCAAGAAGTGATGTGGAAAACAGAGGCTTGGACCCCAGAAGTATGAGTCAAAGTTCTTGTTATCAACTACTGTGATGTTTTGCCCACACTGTGTGGTGTTCATAGCACCCTACCCTAGACTCTTCTATAGTATTTAATGTACTTCACTGTACTTTTCTGTCTGCCTGTCTCTATCTCCAGATAATGGACTTGTTCCCTACATAACTACAGGATGAAGCACATAGAAGGCACACAACGCATTTAAAAAAATAAACCGTGCATATGAAAGTTTAGTGTGGAATGTAACTTAATAAAAAAGAGTTGGACAGTAGATTGTCACATGGCTGAAAAGGCAACTGTGTTACTTCAGGGAATAATAGAAAACACTGTCTCAAAAGTAACCACTAAGAAATTCTTTCAGAGCAATCAAGCTTTGGGATTTAGTGATCCTGTTAGATTAAAACCATAAGAAATCAGGGATGTTTTCTTGCTTTATTTTCCCCCTATTCCTAATATAATACCTAGTGTCAAGTAATAATTTAAAGAAAGTTTATTGAATTGACCTTAAATTCTAAGTATTTCTTTCTGCCAAAGATAGAAACAGTGTATCACCCCTTTCATTCAAATCTGGAGTTCAAATATGTATAGCTCTTGAGAAGATGATTTTAAAATTCAAGTGGAATCAAAAATGTACAAGAAGAATCAAGGTAATTTTGAGAAAGAGGAATAAAGAAATTGCGCTTCTCTTATTATAGATTATATATTAAAATGTGATTAATTCAATGAATGTGATATGGTTCAGATTTGAGCAGCAGGTTATTTTAATAAAATATTCGAGAATTAGGCCCATGCACATATATAATACACATGCAACAAGTAATCAATATGAATGAAATAAGTGACATTTACTTTGAGTAGCAAAGCACAGATTATGGAAGAAAATGACATTTTTTAGGGTACTGTTGTGAAGTTTTAGCTGTTTTTGTTTCTTTTTGCTTTGGCTTCAGTGGTGGGACAATGTAATTTAGGAAATTAGCACAAATTAAGAAAAAAATGTTTAAGATGAGAGATATCCCAATTACCCTGATTTAATTATTATATACTATTTATGTATCAAAATATCACATATATCCCAGACATATGCAAAACTAAACTATATCAATAAAATTATATTATAAAATAATGGTATTTGTGTTGTTGCCCAGAGCCTAAGAGGGCATGCCAGAGCACAGTTTCAGAGTATGTTTTGGTATTTGATGAACAAAATAATTATACTCCAAAGTTGGAGTAACCACAAAAGCATGGTACTGGGACAAGAGCAGACATGGACCAGTGGAACAGAATAGAGATTCCAAAAATAAACCCAAATACCTACAACCTACTGGTCTTTGACAAAGCAGACCAAAACATATACTGAGAAAAGACACCTAACAAATAGTGCTGGGGAAAATTGGATGGCTACATGTGGAAAATGAACTTGATCCCTAGCTCTCCCCATGTACAATAATTAACTTAAGATGGAAATGTCATACCGAAATCATAAAAACTCAGGAGAAAATCTAGGAAACACCCTTATGGATATTGGCCTAGGCAGATAATTTATGGCTAACCCTGAAAGCAATGCAAGTAAAACAAAAATATATAAGTGGGATTTAATTAAACTAAAAAGCTTTGACACAGCAAAAGAAATACTCAACAAAGCAAACAGGCAACCTACAGAATAGGAGAAAATATTTACAAACTATACATCTGGCAAAGGACTAATATCCACAATCCATAAAGAAGTCAAACAAATCAGCAAGAAAAAAGCAAATAACCCCATTAAAAAGTGGGCAAAAGACATGAATAGATGTCTCTGAAAAGAAGATATACAAATAACCAACAAAGATATGAAAAAATGTTCAACATCACTAACCACCAGGGAAGCACAAATTAAAATCACAATGAGACAACATCTTACACCAGTCAGAGTAACCATTATTAACAAATCAAAACATGCTGACCTGAATGCAGAGAAAAGAGAACATTTATACACTGTTGCTGGGAATGTAAATTAGAACAACCTCTATGGAAAGTAGTATGCAAATTACCCCAAGAACTAAAAGTATATTTACCATTTGCTCCAGCAATTTCACTACTAGGTACTAGGTACTCATGGATATTGGCCTAGGCAAATAATTTATGGCTAATCCTGAAAGCAAATGCAACTAAAACAAAAAATATGTAAGTGGGATTTAATTAAAATAAAAATCTTCTGCAAAGCAAAAGAAATAATCAACAAAACAGTCAACCTACAGAATAAGAGAAGGTATTTGCAAACTATACATCTGGCAAAAGACTAACATCCACAATCCACAAGTAAAATTCACTCATTTTACTTGAATTCTTTAAAGAATTTGGTGAACTGACCACTTCCTTTTTCTCTTCTGCATCGATTTATTTTTCTTTGTTGGCTATTTCCTAAAAGCTTATATGCATATGTAAAAATAATACTTATTTGACTTCAGATGAATGTATTTTTAATTTATTGCATATGGAAATATAACGAACGAAGTGCCTCTATCTTAGTCTCTCAGGTTCTCTCCTCAACTAGGTCCCCATCCCTACTACTCATATCATGGTTATAAGTAACCCACTTAACATATCCCACAGTCCCTCATTTTACTTGAATTCTTGAAAGAATTTGATGAATTGACCACTTGCTTTTGGCTTCTGGATTACATAATATCTCGATTTCCCCTTACTTCCACTGCAATTCCTCATGATATTTTTTCCCCCGACTTTGCCTTCCTACCTGCTTTACATATTAAAATATTCCGGGACATGATACAGAGCCTCTTTATTTTATTTATCTACAAAAGTGACCTGATCCAGTCTATGACTCTCAAACATTTATTTCTGGCCCTACTATTTCCCTGTAACTTCCAGCTTAGATTTATGCATCTTCTTGTGGATTTTCCTCCATCCTTCCTTCTTTCCTTCCTTTCTTTTTTTTTTTTTTTTTTGATTTGGAGTCTTACTCTGTCACCCAGACTGGAGTGCAGTGGCCGCTCCTGGCCACCGCAGCCTTGACCTGCTGGGCTCCGGCGATCCTTCCGCCCGCCTCAGCCTTCCAAGTAGCTGGAACTACAGGCGCGTGCTAATTTTTTTTGATTTATTGTAGAGATGAGGGCTCTCCAAGTTGCCCAGGCGGGCTCAGGCAATCCACTCACCTCAGCCTCCCAAAGACGCGGGATTACAGGCTGAGCCACCGAGCCTGGCTTCTTTCCTTCCTTCCTTTTTTTTTTTTTTGATTTTACTGTAGAGGTGAGGTTCTGCCAAGTTGCCCAGACTGGTCTCGAACCCCTGAGCTCAGGCAATCCTCTCTCCTCCACCTCCCAAACTGCTGAGATTACAGGTGTGAGCCACTGCATCCAACCTTTTCCTTCTTTCTTAAATAGCTTCTTCTTTGATTCAGTTCCTAAGGCCAAAAACTAGGCTTTTTTGTCTTCTTCACACATTGAATCCATCAATAAACCCCTATGAATTTATCTATGATGTATGTGATGAATTAAACCCCGTGCATTTCAATTTATTTACACTCATGCTGGTCAAGGCAGTCACCATCCTTTATTAGGATCCCTTAATAGCCTCCTGACCTTGTTTCTGCATCATCCCTTAAATTCACTCTTCATGCAGAACCAGATTTTTAATTATTGAAAAAAATGACATTCATTCCCCTAAACGTATGAATGGTTTCACGTTTTAGTAAAAAAATAAATAAATAAATAAATAAAAAACCTAACATTTTGTTTGTTCTGGAATTAAAGCCTTTCATAAGCCAGTTTTTGACTACCTCTTCAATTTTACTTTTCTATAACTCTCCCCTTCATGTTTTATTGCCTATATTTCTGCCTCCATAGTATTTTTCCTGTTTCTCAAAAATTCTAAGCTCATTTGGACATTAGAGGCTTCCTCTAGTTTTATGTTTCCCTGAATTGCTCTGACCCTTCAACGTTATCACTAGATATCTGTTTGAATGTAATTTCCTTGCAGAGATCTTCTGTGGTCATTCTAAAGTCCCACTTGTTCACTTGCTATTACTTCAGTCAAGTTTAATCCCCTAAAAACATTCTATACTTTTTGTTTGCTTGCTTTGCTGTCACTCTGTTGTTCTCTCTTATTATACAGGCATGGAATTCCATCACAGCAAAACCTTGCCTCTCTCATTGTTCCTGTATTTCCACTGACTAGAAAGACATCTGATACATAACAGTTGCTCACTTGAAAATAATTAATTTTTTTCTATTTATTTTTTATCTCTTTCACTAATTTTTAATCTACCTGAGACTAATGATGTACATGATTCATTCTTTGTATCTTCAGTATCCTTACTATAATAAGAGAATCAATATATGAATGAATGTCTGAATAAAAGTAAGAATCATAAACTTGTTTCCCATCATCAGATTTCTCTATAAATAGCTCTAAACAATAAGAAACAATTGCAAAATACTTACATTAATTGTATATAACTAAGAGGAAAATGGTGTTTAGCACTTGTAGGATAGGAGATTCTGTGACTCTGCCAGACATGTAAGAGGGTGCACCTTCAGATTCTGCAAATCCTGACATTGGGTCACTCCAGCTATTACAGAGAAGGCCAGATATAAAGCAGAGTCAAGCCATCCTAACTATGTCCTTTCCCAATTGCTGACCCACAAAATTTGTCAGCATAATAAAATGTTTTTTATTATGCCATTAAGTTTGCAGTGGTTTATCATGCAAACCTGTAATATGGGTGAAATGTGTTAATACAGGCATTTATGATGTATTGGTCAAGAGAGTATGTGGAGCTGCTGGGGCCCCAGATATCTGGACCATCTTACACCAGGTGGATACAAAAGTTATTATCAGACACTACAAACTATGTAGAATCCTTATATTGTCTTTTTTCCAGAGAGCACACAACCATGGGATTTATTCTGGCCATTTTATGATAGAAAGCACAGAACTAATATTGGATGAGATTTTGAATTAACACAAGTCAGTTCTGAATCCAGTATAAGGATAGAGTCACATGCTTTGGGTCTGTAAATGATACATGAAGCACAAAATAAGAAACTGAAATGTAGCTCATGATTTTAAATAAATACAAATAATTCTTTCATCTTTTAGAGGGTCCCTTAGGAAATGTTTCAAGGAGGGCTATGAAACATACCTAGAAAACTGACAATATATTTTCTAATCAGTCCTCTCTGTATAAATAGTGTTACCACTTAAATAAAATTATTATTCAATAAGCTGTAACTAACTATGTAGTCCTAGAAAACTATACTCTTTGACCTAAAAACAAAACAAATTCTTCCTGATAATTTTTTTCATTTATAAAATGTATCTACATAGAGGAGGTGGGGACAAACCAAATTAATTCCCCATCTCCCACAAGAAACTCCCAAACCAACATAGTTTAAATT
Source organism: Tarsius wallacei (assembly GCA_963574415.1). NCBI lineage: Eukaryota > Metazoa > Chordata > Mammalia > Primates > Tarsiidae > Tarsius > Tarsius wallacei. Next base: position 10,688 of record CAUYQG010164960.1, read on the forward strand.
TACAGCTTCCTCTCAGTGCTTCTGTTATAGAGTCAGTGGACTTCCCAGGCATTTATCAGGTATATAATTTTATTCCCTAATTTTTCTCATTTATCCTCTTCTGCTGGACTATCAAAGGAGAATTTCTAGTGTATTTCCAAGTGCCACGTGAATGGGATCAGCAACTGAGTCTTGGTAGAAATTTTATGAGAGTCTCAAGGTAGCCCAGAGCAAACAGTTAGAAAGTAGTATCTAACTCAAAATTTTAGGAAAATGCTATATAGGAGAGAATCAGAGCTCAGGTGTAGCCACTCTGGAATTTAGTGGACATTCCTTGAAATTGCATTGTATGGATACATGGAAATGGCATTTTCTTAGCAACAGCACATATTAAATGAAAATATATTAAATTAAAAATTAAAATTAAAACACTATTTTTATTTCTTCCTGCAACAACCCTGTGTTCCCAGATTGTACAGTCTATTTTTCACATTACAATATGAGTGATCTTTTAAAACAAGTCAGATGATACCAGTCATCTACTCAAAACCTTCTTATAGTTGTCATTTCTCTCAGTATAAAGTCTACGGTCTACAAAGCTATACATATCCTGATCTAATCCTATTTCCTACTGTATCTTCAAACACTCTCTGCTTTGCTCCCAGCCTGGTCATATTAGTGTTCTCCTTCTCTGGGCCTTTGTATTTGACATCAATTGTCTCGAAGTCCTCCCCTAAAGTCCACTCTATCCTTTCATTTAGGGTTCTTCTAAATTATCACTTTCCTAAAGAGGCTGTTTTTATTCAACCTACACAAAACCTTCTTCCCTAAGTACTATTGATCACTCTCTATTCATGCACACTACATCATTTAATTCACAGTTCTATCAATGCATGATGTTATCTTATATACTTTATAAGTGCTTATTATCTGTTACTTTCACTGGAATCAAGATTTTCTTTTTAACTCTTATAGTACATGTATTATTTACAAAGTCTACATGACAAATATTAAAGCATTAGTGAATGGAAAGACTAAATATTTTATTTTTTAATTTTAGAGTCATGGGGTATATATGAAGTCTTGTTACATAAATATATTGCCTGAAGGTGAGGATTGTGCTGCTGATGAAGCGATCCACTTTCTCAAGAATGAGCATGGTACCCAATGGGTGAATTTGTATTCCTTATTCCTCCTCTGTCCCTTTTCAGTTAGCAAATCTCCGTTTCTGTTTTTCTCAACCTTGTTCCTGTGTGTGGCCAATGTTTAGGACATGCTTATGAATAAGAACATGTGGTATTCAGTTTTTTGTTTCTATGATAATTAACATAGAATGATGGCCTCCAGTTGCATCCACAGTCCTGCAAATAACATGGTTTTGTTCTTCTCTATGACTATGTAGTATTCCATAGAATGAATACCACATGTTCTTTATCCATCCACTATCAATGAACATCTGGGTTGGTTCCGTGTTTCTGCTATTGTGAATAGTACTGAAAACATAATACCACATTTTCTTCATCCAGTTCACTGTCAATAAACTTCTGGGGGTGGCTCCATGTTTTTGCTATTGTGAAAAGTGCTTCAATAAACATACAAGTGGAGGCATCTTTTTGGTAGAATAATTTATGTTCCTTTGGGTATATTTTCAGAAGAACAATTACTGGATTAAATGGTAGCTCTACTTTCAGTTCTTTTAAAAATCTCCAAACTGCTTTTCTTGGAGGTTCAACTATCTTACATTCCCACCAACAGTACACAACTGTTTGCTTTTCTCTGCAGCCACACCAGCATCTGTTGTTTTTTAACTTTTTACTAATAGCTATCCTGACTGAAGGGCTATAACACATTGTGGTTTGTGGTTTTGATGTGCATTTCTCTGATATTTAGTAATGGTGAGCATTTTTTTTTTTCATGTTTGTTGGCTGCCTATATGTCTTTTTTTTTTTTTTTTTGATAAGTGTTTGGTTATGTCCTTTGTGCATTTTTAAATGGGATCATTTGTTTCTCTGCTGTTGATTTGTTCGAGTCCTTAAAGATTCTGGTGGCTAGGCCTTTGGCAAATGCATAGTTTGCAAACATTTTCTCCTGTTCTATGAGTTGTCTGTTTACTCTCTTAATGGTTCCTTTTGCTGTACCGAAGCTTTTTATCTTGATAACATCACATCTATCTATTTTGTTTCTTGCTGCTTTTTCTTTTGAGGAGTTGACAATGAATTCATTTCCTAGGCTGATGTCTAGGAGGGTGTTTCCAAGGTTTTCCTCTAAGATTTTTATATTTGGGACTTTCACATTTAAGCTCTCACACCATTCTGAGTTAATTTTTGTATATGTTGATAGTTAGTGGTTAGTTTTATTCTTCTGCATTTGGCTAATCAGTTTACCCAGCACAATTTGCTAAATAGGATTTCCTTTATCCAATGTTTATTACTATTGGCTTTGTTTAAAATAAGTGAATTGTAGATTTCTGGTTTTATTTCTGGGTTTTTAAATCCTGTTCCATTGGTCTATGAGTCTATTTTGTACCAGTCCCATGCTCTTTTGGTTCCTGTAGCCCTGTAGTAGAGATTGAAGTCTGGAAGTGTGATGTCACCAGCTTTGTTCTTTTTGCTGAGGATTGTTTTAACTATTTGGGCACACTTCTGCTTCTGTATGAATTTAAGTATTGTCTTTTCTAGGTCTATGAAAAACGTTGCTGTTAGTTTGACAGGAATTGCATTGAATCTGTAGATTGCTTTGGGTAATATGGACATCTTGACAATATTGATTCTTTCCATCCATGAGCATGAGATGTTATTCCATTTTTGTTTGTTATCTTTGATTTCTTTGAGCAGTGTTTTATAGTCTTTCACCTATTTATTTAGGTTAATATTGAGGTATTTTCTTTTTCTGTGGCTATTGTGAATGGGATTGTGTTTTCTATTTGGGTCTCAGTTTGTTTACTGTTGGTATACAGGAATGCAGCTGATTTTTGCACAATGATTTTGCATTCTTAGGCTTCAATAAAGTTGTTTATCAGTGCTAGGAATTTTTTGGTGGTATCTATAGGATTTTTAAAGTATAGAATGATATCATTTGTGAAGCAAGATGATTTAACTTCTTATTTTCCTATTTCTTTTCCTATTTGAATACCTCTAATTTATTTGCCTTTCCTGGTTGCTCTGGCTAGGACTTTCAGTACTATGTCAAATAGGAGTGGTAAAAGTGAACATCCCTGTCTTGTCCATTTCTTAAGGGTGAATGCTTCATATATATATATATATATATATATATATATAGAGAGAGAGAGAGAGAGAGAGAGAGAGAGAGAGAGATGAGGTACAGTTCAGGGTTAGGCATGCACATGTTGATTATGCAGGTACCCTTGTTAATGAGGTATGCTCCTCCCTCCCCAAGCAGCTTCCCTCAACAGCCAATCCCACACCCCTGCACTGACAGTTTCCCACTACTGACAATCCCTTTCTTATAGTATTATAATTGTTCAAGTGCTGCTTATGAGTGAGAACATACAGTACTCTGTTCTTTGTTTCAGCTTCTATATTTTAAGTATGATGTTGGCTGCAGGTTTGCCATAGATGGTTCTTATTGTATTGAGGAATATTTCCTCAATGTCTAGGTCGTTATCAAGAAGAAATGTTGGATTTATCGAATACTTTTTCTGTATTGATTAAGAAAATTATATGGTTCTTAATTTTGCATCTGCTTATGTGGTCAGTTACATTTAATGATTTGCATATGTTGACCCAGTCTTGCATACTGGGAAGGACTCTACGTGGCCAGGATGAATGATCTTCATAATTTGTTGTTGGATGAAATTTTCTAGTATCTTGTTGAATATTTTTCCATTATGCTCATCAGGAAAACTGGCCTGTAGTTTTTTTCTTTGTTGTCCCTTTGCCATTTTTAGGTATCAGCATGATATTGACTACATAGATCAACTAGGAAGAATTCTTTCCTTCTTGATTGCTTGGAATGCTTTCAGTATAATTGGTATCAGCTCTGCATTGTGCATCTGGTAGAATTCGGACGAGAAACTATCTGGTTCAAGGTTTTATTGTGGCAGGGAGGTTTTTTGTTACTGATCAATTTTTTGTTACTGGTCTGTTTAGGATTTCACATTATTTCTGTTTCAATCTTGGGAAGTTCTGTGTTTCCAGAAATGTATCCATTTTCTGTAGGTTTTCTAACCTATATGTGTACAAATGTTCATAGTAATGTCTGATAATTTTTGTATTTCTTCAGAGTTGGATGTAACATTGCCATTTTCATTTCTGATTGTGTTTATTCAAATATTATCATTCTCTCTCTCTCTCTCTCTCTCTCTCTCTCTCTCTCTCTCACACACACACACACACACACATTAATCTAACTAGAAGTCTGTCCATCTTAGTTATCCTTTGAAAAAAATCTTTCACTTGTTGATTTTTTAAAAATCTCTATTTGACTTATCTCTATTTTACTTTATTTCTTTTCTTATACTAGCATTTGGATTAAATTTCTCTAGTCTTTCCAGTATCCTTAGATGCAATGCTAGACTGTTTACTTGCAATCTCACTATGTTGTTGATATGTATGTGCAATGTTATAAACTTCCTTCTCACAGTGACTTTCATGGTATTCCAGAGGTTTTGGTATGTTGTGTCTTTATGTTAATGTGTTTCTAGAAATCATTTTATTTCTGTTTTAATTTCTGTGCTATCCTCAAAACTATTTAGAAGCATGTTGTTTAATTTCCATGTATGTGTGTTTTGGAGTGTTGAATCATTTTGGTTTTGGGGTTGCCAGTGTTTTTTTAACAGGTTCTTCTGTAAGGAAAGTCTCTTTTCTTTCTTTCTTTTTTTTTTTAATGTGTTAAGTTTGCTATAATTGGGGTGTCATTTTGTGTCATTTTCTTACTTAATTTTTATTCATTTTTTTCTTATGAGAGTGTCTGTGGCATGTGCTTTGTATACTCCATTGACTTTCTTTATTGGCCTGCCTCCCCATTTTCTACTGGCTCCACAAGCTCAGGGACTGACATAAATAAACTGCATGGTGGGAGGGGAGGGGGCAACAGTGACTTTGTGAAGTTGTGACTACAGAAAAGCTCTGCTCCACTGCTGTGGTAATCAGGCATGGGTGGGGCAGTTGTGTGGTATCAGGGATTCCCACCTGATTGTGAATCACTGTGTGTGTGTCTGCAACTGAGACTGGTGGGTGTGCAGAAATTGTCTGTCTTTTTGCTCCCTTCCTGACTCTTGATGTTAAGGATGGAAGCAGTGGTGCTGGCTATAAACTGTGGAGATGGTCTTCCTCCACTGTTCATGGCAGAGGCAGCAGCAAGGGTAGTGACCCAATCTGCTGATGCTGCTTTACCAGTACAATCTTGTAGGGGGTGGGGCAAGACCTTGCCACCAGTTCAGGTGCTTTCTCCTTCTTCTGGCATCAGTTTCAGGGGCCTTGGCTGACTAAGGGCACTAGTATCTCCCTTCCCAGTCTGTATGTGATGTCAACAGGGTTGACCAGGAGAGGCCTCTGAGCTCAAGTCAGACTCATGTGATCCAACAAGCATAAAGCAGCCTCCTACCACCAAAATGAGTCCACTGATGTCACACAGAAGCAGAAAGTAGGGCACTTTCTTATTTAGGGGAGACCCTGAATTTTCCCCTCAGGCCACAAGTGAATGGGGCAGCAGTAGCTATACTGTCAATGGCTTGGAATAGTTCTGCTTCTCAGTTATCTAAGAATAAACTGGCAGTAATTGGACAGTCTCTGCTTGCTTGGGTACCAGGGTCCTCTTCTCTTGCTCCATGGCGGGGGGGGGGCTAGGAAAGTAATGGCAGCTTTCTGGGGAAAGCAACATTTTCAGGCTTGAACTGGTGTTGACACAGGAACTGGTAGAATAGATAAGACCTCCTCAAAGGTAAATATGTTGCCCTGACTTGTGGCTGAAGAGGGAGGGAAGGAGAAGTGCACATAAAATGGAGACCACCCCTTCAAAGTGTATTCCACAGGGCTTCTCCTTGAGGAGGTGGTGGTAGCCAGTACTAGGATTTACTGGGAACTGGAGTTTTCAGGGCCTCACAGAAGCCCAAATAGTACCTCTGTCCTTATTGTGGGCAGCTTTCTGCACATGGCCAGTGTGCTAGGAGATGCGGAGGCAGGGCCTGAGCTGTCTGTCCCTTGGTTAGGAACGCAGAGTTTCGTAGGAGGTTTGTAAAATTTCTCCTGTTCACTGGCTACTACCTTCATCAAGGGTGCATGCCCAGTCTCATGCTGGGGTGATTCGGGAGGGTTTTGGGCATAGAACTGCTCATTCTCTGTGGTTTCCAGGTAAACCTTGAAAGAGCTAGCTTTAATCCCCCTTTCAGACTTTCTTTCTGAGAAAGACAGTCATCCAATGCTTCCAGTTGGTCATCTTGGCCTGGAAAGAAGCAAGAATTTTAGGGAAAATGTTTTGTTGGGTTCACAGCTTAACCTATGGATTATAGTATGCAGCAATTACTCAAAAACTATTTGTTGAATTATATATATATTAGTGAATTATATAAATATTTGATGAGTCTTTTTCAAATGATATTTGATCAGTTAAATGCATTATTTGCACTTATCAGAATATCTGCCTGTTTATTCTCACCTAATACTTCTTTATTAGTTTAATCTGACCTAGCATTTTTAGTATGTTAGAGGTCAGCTAGCCCAATATCACATCACTGCAGTAAGAAAATTAAAGTAAGGCAATTACATCAACATTAACTTATCATTTACTTGTTACGCAAAATATTAAGTTTTTAAGACATATTTTCTTAGTAACAACAATCTTTATAATAAGCCTGTGGATTTTCTATATTTCAATTTATGTAATCAAGATCTTATAATCAGAGATCTGAGTAAATAGGATCCTAGATTTAGAACTCAGGCCTGTCTGACTCCAGGCTGAGTGCTCTTTCCCTTGTTTCACATAACCCTTTTAAGTTTTCTCTTAACAATTTCACTTACCAAGAACTGCATCTTTCTTGGTACACTCATGTTTCATTATTGGTCTCTAGGAGCAGACAGTCATCTTGATTTTTAGTCCACAATCCATTCTAATTACCTTTTATTTCTATTGACATTAATTTGACATCATGAGGTCTCAGGGATTGTTGTTGTTGTTGTTATTTTGTTTTTTCTGTTGTAAAATATCCATAATATTATCCATTTGATCTACCATCCTTGAAAAGTTCATGCAAGCATGAAAGGACTTTTTAAATTTTTGAATTGGGTAATGGAATTATGAAGAATTGTTATAGTTGTCAATATAAAGTATTTATCAGCTTTAATACATAGACAATTTTGATTATATTGGTGCTAAGTTTTACAACTTTGTTCCATTATCACAAGTTCCATCAAACTCCAACAGCACACTATTATATAAATTGTGGAGATTATATAAAGGCGAAGTTGAAAAGATCTAGAAAAATACACAATTTGCATTTCTCCCAGGTAGCTAACCAGATTTTCAAGACCATTCTCTAACCAGAACTAAATAGGGTTAAAAAGAGCAAAAGAAAACAAAATGCTTTATACTTTTGGGGATTCATTCTATTTTCTGTGGGAAAAGATAAATCATTTGTGACTTAAATTATGTACTTGGTAATACATATGGTACAATTTTAAGTTTTGCTATTAGAGCATATTTGGAAGTTATTTCATATTGCCAGATATTGTAGAATTTGGGCTATGCTCTTATGTAAATACATGTATATGTCTTCATTGATTTACCAGTTTAGGGAAAATTACTGAGTTGGATAATGTCAGTTAAGAAATGGAGAATGAGAGTGTTTATCTCAGTGTATAAAGTGGCTTTGGGAAAAAAAATGTAATTAAATTAATGTTTCTACAACTTGAGGCAATTTTTGGAGGCATCCTTAAATAGAAAATTACAGCAGGCCATTTGCCTTAGTCTGCCATTAGTCTCAAAAAGTTACAAAGGATCAACTGCAAAATTAAAAATGTGAAATTTAAAAGGGAATTTTAAAAAATTTTCTACTGAGGTTCACCTTCTGGTGTGTTAATATGTCTCACTGACAATATAACTGACTTTTCAACTCTTCGCATTAACAAAAGAACAAAATGTGGGGGGTTATCAGTAGCAATTGTCTGCAGGTAAGGACAGTTAAGGAATCGCCACCTCATTATTACATCTCTCCAAAGAAGATCACTCATTTGAGCCAAAAACTAACTTAAACCTTATTATTAGGATTTGGAGCTTTCAGGCAAGTGATAAAATATTCAAAATCTTCACGTGTCTTGAGAAATTCTCCATTTTTCTTTGGTCTCTTGAACAACGTCAACTTACTCGTCTTTTTTATATTTCATCTGTGAAACTACAGAGCTTAAAAAGGGCCTGGGACTCTCTTTAAAAAGCTAAGTTTCAAATAGACAGTTCTCAAAAGGAGACATACAATCAGCCAACAGATACATGAAAAAATGCTCAGCCTCACTTATTATCAAAGAAATGCAAATTAGAACTACACTGAGATACCACCTAACTTCAGTCAGGATGGCCAAAATCAATAACTCCAAAGGCAACAGATGCCAGAAAGGATACAGGGAAAAGGGAACACTTCTACACTGTTGGTGGGAGTGTAAATTAGTACAACCTTTGTGGAAAACAGTGTGGCAATTACTATCTAAAAATCGACCTCCCACACAACCCAGTAATTCTCCTTTTGGAAATATACCTGGAGTAAATCAAATCACTCTATGGAAAAGATACCTGCTTATTGAGAGACAAGATGGCAACAGACAGGTTGAAGTGCACAGAACACTATTATATAGTAAAGTGTGAAGAATGGCACAGCCATATTAAACTCATATTAAACTACAAACTTAAAGTTTATGTCCCTGAATCACTCTTTCTTAGGAAGATGGCTAACTGAAACAAACATATAAATATTATCAACACCTAATCTAAAATATTCTATTTTTTTGTAAAATGCTTGAACATTTATTTTTATACTTAACATGAACAAATCATATGCATTATAAGTTATTTTCAATTTATAGATGAGAAGGACGTGTTGTGAAAAATTAACAGACTTGCCCAAGGTCACTAAACTTATCACAGTTCACAGATACAGCCCTTTTAATCTTTTATTTTGTGTGCTTTTCTTGTTAAAATGTAAAAATCCATGTTGAAAAAATAAAATGCCAATGTAGAACAATGCCAAATATAATAATCTATTTTTACAATAAACACATGATAAAAAATTATTTTTCTGGCAAACTGAAAATTATTGAATGGAAAGACAATCCTATATTTTATTTTATTATTTTATTTTTTTATTTTTTTGAGTTGGAGTCTCACTCTGTTGCCCAGACTGGAGTGCAGTGGCCGCTCCCAGCCACCGCAGCCTCGACCTGCTGGGCTCCAGCGATCCTTCCACTCAGCCTTTCAAGTAGCTGGAACTACAGGCGTGCACTACCACGCCCGGCTAATTTTTTGATTTATTATAGAGATGAGATCTCGCTTGCCCAGGTGGGTCTCGAACCCGCGGGCTCAGGCAATCCACTCACCTCAGCCTCCCAAGGCGTGGGATTACAGGTTGAGCCACCGAGCCCGGCAATCCTGTATTTTAAATCAGCCAAATATTGAAATTCCTAAAACAGAGGCGTCCTTACATAGACTTCATCTTGTAAAAGCTGATTGTGTCTTGTTAATGAGATTTTCTAGGTTAAGTTAATCATATTTATGTATTCGAATATTAAAAGTTCTCAAATTTCCCACAAGTAATTTATTTATTTATTTATTTTTTATGTTTTGAATTGGAGTCTCACTCTGTCGCCCAGACTGGAGTGCAGTGGCCGCTCTCGGCCACCGTAGCCTTGGCCCACTGGGCTCCGCGATCCTTCCGCCTCGGCCTTCTAAGTAGCTGGAACTACAGGCACACGCTACTACGCCAGGCTAAATTTTTTTTGATTTGTTGTAGAGATGAGGTCTCGCCAAGTTGCCCAGGTGGGTCTCGAACCCGCGGGCTCAGGCAATCCACTCACCTCAGCCTCCCAAGGC
>CAUYQG010164971.1:0-23534 GCA_963574415.1 Tarsius wallacei
GCGCCTCCACGCCCCTTCTCCCCTCGCGTTCCCTTTTTGGGGTGGTGTGGTAGGGTGGGGTTTGGCCAATCCAATGTCTGCGTTCCCCCCCCCCCCCCCCCCCCCCCCGGTAGGAAGGAAATGAAGAAAAGCACATGAAAATTGACGGACGATGAACCATAAAAGGAAGTTATGTCCATGTGTGGGATGGCGATTTGGTAGAGATATGGTAGAATGTTGCTGGAGGCGCTTCTAGTAGCCCTGACCCGGGCGGGGACCAGGAGGGGTTAATTAGAAGCCACTGGGAGAGGCAGGGAAAGCAGGCGATCCACAGCGAAAGGCTAAACTCACCAGCCCCCGGCCTGTCCCTTGCCATTCCGAGGTGTAGAAATTGATTCAGTGACCGCTGAGAGTGAGTTAACTAGGAGGAAATATGAAGGGAGCCCTGCAGAGCTGCCCCCTCTAGGGTCCTGAGGAAGGAGGAGTTTTTTCAGCTCTTCCAAGCCTTTGCTTTTGTTCCTTTCCCAAAGGTGGGGTGTGAACCTTATCTCCTCTCCCTCTGTGCCTGAAAAATATAGGCGGGTTGGGACAGAGTTTTCTGCACTCAAGGGTGAGAGTATTCAACCCTTTTGAAACATGTCACCCTTAGAATGTAGCATCTTCAACCTGGGCTCAGTTGGTGCCTGTATTGGTCAGTTTGCTCAACGCACAGGATAGCTTCCTATTTATTTGTAAAAGAAGTGTATATTTTCTCTGTTATTTGTATGAGTGTTTTAGGTGACTGACTGACCTCCCACCCCCCACCTTGTTCTTTTTCTAAGGAAATCTCAGGAACCTTCTTAATCTGATCTGATCAGGATATGGAAACAGTTTTGTGCAACCTGTGAAGGTTATTTAGGACAAAACCCAGACTGCCAGTTCGAGTTGTGTGCAAGGCTATTTTGCAAAAACTGTCTGTTTATGCTGTCTTTATATTGTATTTATGTTTTGAGCCACAACATCTGGAGGAAAGGAATAGTGTTCATCATTAACTCTCCAGTGTTGGTGGGAATACGCACCCGGTTTGCTTTCAGTCATCTGGTAATAGCTCATTTCCCTGAACTGTGATCTTACCCTGGGTGTTATTTAACCCTTGAAACTTTTTAAAAAAGGGTTTAGTGTATGTTTAAGTACAAATACACTATTTGTAAGTATAGATACACTAAGTAAGTAGTGTATTTGTAAGGTCCAGAAGAGGGAAAGGAAAAAGCCTCTACTCTGCTATGGAAAAAATAGGCTAGAAGATACACTGGGAGACAGGAAGGAGAGGGGAGGGAAGGAATCTGCCACAAACCAGAATGGCAGTAGAGCCAGTAACTTGCTGCTTGTCTCTCCTTTGGCTGAAGCAGTCATTTTTGAGAACACATTTTCTCAGGAGGTGTTTAGAGCCTCCTCTTGACAAATCTAGCTTGAGTTTTTTGGAAGAATAAAGGATTTGTGAGTGTATTTGCGAGCATATTCAATGGATTGAAAATGTGTCTATCTTGAAGACCTCAGATTTTTTATCTCTTTTGATGCAGTTGGTATGAATAATGGAGCGTGATATACTTCTGAACCTTGTATGTGTGTGTGGTGGTGAGGGGGAACTGCACATGGTGGGGGAATTTCATGTTTTTTTCTCAATTGATTTCCTTGGGTTCCATTCCGGAGGTCTTTAAAGAAAAGCCCAAGGTAATTATTTCTACCCCTCTGTGCTCTCTTCCTACATTCTGTAGAAGGGAATGGCAGCCTGTTTAATAAGTAATGATTATTGATAGGGCTCTCAGCCCCAAGGAAAAGAGGGGAAAAAAACCTGTAAATGGTGTCAGTGTTCACATAGCTATATAAGCAGTATTTGTTTTATTTGTGTCTGAGGTCTAGTTCTTTCTCTTTTGAAACCAGTACGAGAAGTTGAATTAATGTACATAATGCAAGTGTTCAAAATCCAGCAGAAATTGACCTGGTTTGCATACATCAAGGGAAATTTTAATGAAAGGTAGATTAAGTAGTTTCCATAAAAGGTGAGTTTAAATAGGTAAGTGGTATGGTAATTTAAAGAGAAAGAGTAGTTTAGTTATTTTGTTTTCATTCAAGATGCAGGATAATTAACAAAAGGAAATTAAGATTTCATTTGAAGGATTGTCATCACTGCTATTGTAGACTGAGAATGGCCTGGATCGCTGGCATTCATATTTTTCACTAGTTTTTGATAATGCCGCTAAAGTTCCCATGAGAGAAATTTCCTTTTCCCTGGCCCCTACCATCATACTTTAATAGGTTTTTTTCCTTTCTTTTTCCTTTTAAATGAAAATCATGGATCCTGTTGTAGTACCAGAAAATGGTTAAGCATGATGCTGTTTTTTTGAGACTAACTTACAAATTCTTTGATGGCCAGAATTGTTGCTCTTGAACTGAACATTTCAAGGCTTGTGGAATGAATGTCTTTGTGTTCATCTTAGATCAATCAGAAGGATCCTGTGTGTAATAGGCAGCACAGCCCTTTGGAGTGAAAGAGGCTGTTTCACTGACAATAAACACACTTGCTAATAAATAATAGGAGTTTTGCAAGCAAAAGCTATTTTTGCTGTGGGAAAGGCCTAGTTCAGAGGACTTTTTCTAATTTTTTGTAGGATTAAAGACAAAGAAGGGTTGAACTTGAAAGTTAGGAGGGGAAAGGAGAGCTTTCCTTTTTATTTTCCACTGTTAAGACCATGAACTATACCAAAAGTTTCTTTAGTGTTACTGGGATTCTTGGGTTCCCAGTTGCCCAGTACTTGTCTTCACTTCAGACTCTAAAAACAAAAATCTTAAACATATTGCCACTAGGAGATTATCTCACCAAAAACATCTTTGAAGCATTTTGTATCTTAAAGTGTAAGTTAATTTATAGGTTTTTCAAACTAAAGGGAGGTCATTACAGAGAGTGAAGAAACAGTGATTTTGATCAGCGTAAAATCAGCCTTTCCCTTTTACAGCACACTAACTTTTGTATTCACATTTGAAATATATTTTTTGAATGTCATCATTGCAAATATGGATTGTTTTAGATACCTGGAATTCTTTTACTGAGCTGAAAGCACTGTTTAACAGGTGATGCCAGAGTCATTGGCTAAATTCAAATACTAAACAAAAAGAGCCTCTTTTAATAGGCTAGTCTTTGGATCATATTTGGAAGGTATACGGTTAATTCCAATGGATAATATCACAAATATTGAGTAGTATATTGAGTAAAATGCATTGCTAATGTTTAAACAGGACATGGAGGCAATTTTTAATTTAATCAAGTCTATTGAAATAAAACTTTACCGAGTCTTGTCTATGGTAATTTTTAAGGATGACATTGATAAAATCAACTATTTTCTTCTTTATTTTTTTCAGCGTCTTTGCTCCCTAAATACAAGTACCCTTAGTTGCTTTATAAGCAACCTCAGATATAATCTGTTTAAATAAAGTTACTTCAATACATTGTGTTCTGTCTACATGAGTCAAGGCCTCTAAAGGCATTCCAACATAGAAGGTACTGACCCCAATCATCTGTGGTAGCCAAAGTGAGAGGATTCAGAGCTCAAGATCAATATTTCTTATGAAATCCAATTGAAAGCTTTCTTTTATGAGTACATGCTGCAACCTGAGTATGTTTTGATTTCCATTGGCCTTAATACAGGATTATGAGACTTTTTTGCTTTAATCAATTATACTGTACAATTTTGCTCTTCAGACACTTGTGTTGCACTTCATGGTCCTAATTTTAAAAAAAAAGGAGGCGAGGGGTGGGCGTAGATTGGCAAGGCTATATTTAGGGTTCTTTTTAGCTTGGTCACACTGCATTGAGACAATGTGGTTTAAGCATTCCTCTTCAATTCTTCATGTCTGAGATAAGGGATGAGAGGTGTTGTTGCTAATTGAGAGCCTTTTTGCAAGTTTGATTTGTGAATCCAGCCACCTTTATATTTGTGCCATTTCTCAGATAGACTTTTTTTTTTTTTTTTTTACACACAGTGTTGATCCACAAGTTTGTGAAAAAGGTGAAAAAATTCTGGTGAAAAATGCTGGTTTGTTGCAGTTTCTCTCTGTTAATAAAAAAAAAAAAAAAAAAAAAAAGCCCAGTTTTTCTAAATCTAGGTTGGGCCACAATAGGAGTATTGGTGCAGTCTGAAATCAGTGCCATCCTGGGAAATTCAGAGTGCAGAGGACCAGGATCTCTTTTCCCTCTGGAGCTACTTTCTCCCCCCTTCCTCCTTTTCATACCACAATGAGAAGGAAACTGACTTCCAACATACTTTTGTATAAATTCTTTCCTCATAATCCCTCATATCCAATGCCAAACATATCTCAGTATTCTATCTGGAATGTCAAAAATGGAACATGAAAGTTGGCCCTGAAATATATAAGAGCAAGGGAAGAGCCATAAATCAAAGTCTTTAAAATGTATTTGAATTGCTTCTGAATAGAACTGAAATTCATTTTTCTTTCTTTCAGTCTGTTTTTATCTTTAGACTTGTGTGTTGGGTAAGTCACAGAGCTAGTACTGGGTTGACAAATACCACTGAGACATTTTGAGATCCTAGAAATTTTATTTATGTACACCCAAGCAAATGTTCCCTTTAGAACCTGTGCATATTAGAAGCAGGAGGGAGGAATTTGAAGCTTTGAAATCTTACATTTGAAACATACCTAAATAGATGTTTCCTATTCATGCAATTATAAATAAAAATCATAGAATATGTATTTGGTTTATTTTCCATTTTCACTCCTATTTCACTGAAGACTTCACATACTCCCACCTTCCCCAGTATTTTATAGCTGAATCATGGCTCTGACTGAAAGCTCCTTACAAGCTTTTGATTTTTTTAAACTCTTTTTTCTTAGGCTGTAGTACAAACAGTCAATACTCATTAAAGACAATTTTTGTAGAATTCTTAATGTCTAAATGTCATTTCAAGTTGTTTTAAAAATTAATCCTTTGGTAAGACATTTTAGACTGCTTAAATTGATATAGAAAGTTAAGAAAAACATTCTAGTCATTTATTTGAGTTATTAGACTATCTTGATGATTTAAAAAAATTGACAGTTTTAAAAATTTGGTGGAAGACTAGTGACCATTTTTTCCCATGTAACTTGATATATACAAATCATATTAATTTTGATAGCACTTGTATTTTCTGATTCTACAACACAGTTGTACAATTGAAGATATGCAATTATATACATTTATATAATTAATGTTTTTGTAATACATGTCCTGTGTTTCAGTTTTTGAATTTATTAAATATCTGTTTGGGGGAATTGCAATGCTGCTAGTTAATTGGCTGATTTAAAAAGTTTGTAAAAGTAATGGCTTAACAAGCAGACAATTAAAATAAAACTGAAAAGCAATACAGCATTCATTCGCCCATGTCTTTATGTGAGGCCAAGGTTTTTTCTTGAGTGTGTGTCAACTGGTTTAAGCTTAGCATCTTTTTTTTTTTCCTTAATAAGCCTTACCTCTTTCTTGTTACCTGCTTGTGAAGGAATCTGTATGCAAATTCTTCATAAATACTGTAATATACCCCTCCTGGGAATCTTGTGCAGTTATAACTCAAAATTTCTTTTATTTTTTTTTTAAACAACTCATCTTTTGGAGTTTCTTCATTTTAATAGAAACTACAATTATCTTTCATTTCCACAATCAAATATCATTGGCTTACATGATATTTAAGTAAATTACATAATTTACCATAAGAATAACTGACATAAACAAGTCTGTTATCCCAACTGAGTGTTGGAAAGCACACAACTTAACTGGTGGCTACAGAGAAGTGCAGGCTTCCTGTAGCTTGGCCTGGTGACTGAGCTCCTTTCACTGTGCAGTGGCCCCCAATGGTAGGTTTTTTCCAGGCAGTGTGGTGATAACCAGTTGGCTGAGAGTTAGGTCTAGAAAGTGATTCCTTTAACAGGCAGCAGTATTGAAAATGTCAGTCGTGACCATGTTTCTAAGGGACTTTCATAGAATGGCATCAAAGATTTTAAATATATCTATATATATAATATTTTATATATATATATGTGTAACATATAAAAGGTTTTTTACACACACACACACACACACACACACACACACACACACCGGTAGCTTCGAATCCTCTAATAGCTGTGTAACCTTAAAGGACTGATTTAATCTCTCTGAACTTTCTCCCCTGGTATTATGAGGGACGATTTCAAAAAAAAACAACACAAAAAACAAAACTTGACTTGCTTACGACTCCCAAGAAAGTTTATAAGTTGCAAAACACTCCGCTGTTTTTATTCCAAGTGAAATAGGAAGTGGATAGACTGGTTATTTTCATCCAAGAGCATATCAGGCCATTGAATTCAGTTGAAATATTGGAGCTGGTTTGCTACCTAGCTTGAGAGATCTTTCATCACAATGAGAGATTATTGTTCTTATATGCCCTTGGATTTCTCCTGTTTTCCTCTCTGATACCCTGGCACACACAGTAAAATATGGTGTGGCAATCTACTTCAAATCACCTTGGAAGTTTTGCCACAAACTGGAGCCCACTATAAGACTTTTGTCTTTGAGGCCTTTTCTTAGAAGAGATAATGTGTATTTTGGATGCAATATCGATGGTGAGAGTATTTTTTTGATGTCATCTGAATTCATTCAACTACTTTAGCATTAATACATTACAGACAGGATTATGAAAATATAATTTTTATACTAATACTTTGATAAGAATTCTAGAACATATTCATTCAATTCCTATGATACTCTTCTCAGGGCTACATGTCATCTCTGGCATGATTTTCCTGTGAATTGCCAAGGAGTTAGAATTTCACTAAAAGTCACCGTTTCATCATCATTTTGGACTCAGATTTTCTTGATTTCTGTCCCTTAAATTTGGCTTTTAGTAAGGCTGAAGGATAATTCACAGAATCTCAACCTTGGAAGAAGCTTTAGAATTAGATATTAATGAAAACGAGAGCTGCTGTGAGTGGAGTGTTCCTGTGTTCCCGGCGCACAGTACTGTACATTCTTTGTCTTATTTATTTTTGAAATAAGAACTCCTGACAATCATATCTAGGCCTGTAACCTAGGTTTGATTATCTCAGTCATACTGGTAATTGAGTTGGGCATAGAGAGGTTATATAATTTGCCTAGAGCATGCAGAAAATTGTGTAGTTTGGATGATCAAGAGAATGGGAAGATTGTTTTATGGATAAGCTTTCCCCACCCCAACCTTAGTTAGCTATCCTATTGCTACATTGGCACTATGTCTGTGTGCATTGCCTCTTTCAAGCACTTCATAAAATCCATAAATGACTCCTCCGCTTTGTACCTGTTGTTTGCTCTGGTAAGTGGGAGACTTTCTAACTAGAGTAATTGCCTGGTTTTCAGTCTAAGGAGAAATTTAGATGTTTCAACAAAAGATGAAGAATGTGTTTTTCTAAATGTGAATGTGTGTGTGTGTGTGTGTGTGTGTGTGTGTGCTTTAAAAAATGCACTGAAGTATAGTTTATATACAGTGGGCTCTCCCTATCTGTGGGTTCTGCATCCATAGATTCAACCAACCAGGGATCGGAAATGTACAAAAGAAGATAAGCAATACAACAAAAATAATACAAACTAAAAAAAAAAAGTATAACATTGTATAACAACTGCTTATGTAGCATTTACAATGCATTTGGTATTATAAGTATCCAGAGATGATTTAAATAATACAAGAGGCTGTGTGTAGGTTATAAGCAAATACTATGTCATTTTTTATAATGGATTTGAGCATTGCAGATTTTGATATCCTGGTGGTGGGAATCCTGGAACCGATACCACTAGGATACTGAAAGATGACTGTATAAAAATTACAAATATTTAATGTATACATTTTGAGGCATTTGGTCAGGTGCATACACCCATGATACCATCACCACAATCAAAGTACTAAACATATCCATTACCTCCAAAAATTTCCTTGTTCTTTTGTATTATTTTTTGAGGTAGAACATTTAACATGAGATCTATCCTATTTTTAAAGTATTCAGTACCATATTGATAACTAAGTCCTATGTTGTACAGCAAATTTCTAGAACTCATACATCTGGTGTAACCGAATCTTTATACCCATTGAACAACAATTCCTCTCCTCTGAACTTCTATTCCTTGTTCTTAGCTCTCTGTTTTCTCCTATGGCTACTTGTAGGTGATTCAATATACAACAGACAGTTACAGACTTTATTTTTCTGCTTCCTGAAATTCAGTCAAAATTGTCTTCTCTGCCCATTTCAAACTTACCTTTGATTACAGTAGTTACTGCATCATATACTGAGACTGATCAACAGAAATGTGTCAAGGAACATTTGGAGTGATAGTCTTTAAGTTCTAAAAACAATAAAATACCAGTCCTACCAAATCGATGATGGGAGTTGCATCCTATACAATACCTCCTACAGAATATCTGAATTCCATCTTGGAGCCATCCTGCAAGGTACCCACCATTGATTATACACCAGTTTTAAGAAGAAGATTATTGATACCTTGATAATCTGCCAAGGATACTACAAATTAGACCCAATCATTGCTTGCTTGTTTGACATTTGTGTGCCAAGTGTTCTTTCAGTTAAAAGAAGATATACTCTGTAGGTTAAAGTTAATGATAATTGAAATTGTTACTTTTGCAAACTCATAATAAGAAAATGGAAATAGGTCACATACTAAGATCGTATGGCAGTCACTGAACAGCCATGCTGAAGAACAGAAACACTGTAATGTCGGGAGGCCTGTATTGTTAAAATCTCATAAGGTTGTAAATTTTTTTTTTTTTTTGAGTTGGAGTCTCACTCTGTCCCCCAGACTGGAGTGCAGTGGCCGCTCCCGGCCACCACAGCCTCGACCTGCTGGGCTCCGGCGATCTTTCCGCCTCAGCCTTCCGAGTAGCTGGAACTACAGGCGTGCACTACCACGCCCGGCTGATTTTTTTTTATTTATTGTAGAGATGAGGTCTCGCTTGCCCAGGCGGGTCTCGAACCCACGGGCTCAGGCAATCCACTCACCTCAGCCTCCCAAAGGCGCGGGATTACAGGCTGAGCCACCGAGCCCGGCCAGGCTGTAAATTAATCCCATGGACTAACAGTAATAGTTGCACTCATGAAGTAGAGGGGCAGTAGGATTGTTTGCCCAACTTTATTGTTAGAGAAAAGGTTTTGTCAGGTTGGAGGCAAAATCTAGAGACTCTAGAAATTAAAAAAAGAAAAACAGAAAATGGGATGTAGAAGTGTTTATATTAAGTGGTATCTTGACTGAATTCTATTGACTTTTCAGTATGATACCCTCAATTTCTGTGTTAAAAAACTGACAAATGCCCAATTTGTGCTGAACAGTTCCATTGGTGTTAATTCTGTTTTAATCAAGTGAGAGGAATGTTGGTTACCAATTATTAGTTGTATTGGCTCCCAAGTCAGTTATTCTGGTTGTTCTTGTTACTAAAATTAGGTAATGTGTTTACATATTATGCAAACCTATGAATTAATTGTGGTTTCTGTTAAAACTAAGTTAACTATATGCATATGCTTCATAAAGATAATTCACTTTAACAAAATGTCTGTTGAAGTTGTGAGCAAGTTTAAGGGACAATATGTTTATATATCCATAAAAAAATCTGCATTTGGGTTGTTTCACACATTAAGTTCTTCCTCTACAATGAAATATACTGAACTAGAAAAATCACAGTATACACTATAGGTGTGGTTTTTCATGAGAAAGACAACAAATATTTACTCAGAGAAAAGCCTTGAACTTGTTACCAAATATTTGGCAAGTAAATGTGCATTTGTGTGTTTTAGATTAAAAAAATAAGAAATAAAATAAATTTTTGTTTACTTATGATAAATATTGCAAACCATTAAATTTTGTTTTTAATAACTTTATGGCTAAATGAAAAATTTTTTATATAATATTTATATAAAACTTTTAATAGAAAATTACTTGTCAATTATATTAAGCTATATTGATTAATAGATTTAATATATAGTAACTATATTCCAAGGGAGCATACAGAATTGTTAATGGTGTTATTTCTGGAGTGTGGGATAGAGATGCAGTATAATTTATTGTACTTTTTAATACAAAAAAAATCTATGTTTTAGTTAATGATTATGAATTATTTTTCTAATCAGAAGTTTTTATACTTTTGAAAAAAGTAAAGAATGAGCCCCATAAATCAGTTCAATTATTGCTTTTGGCTCTGTGAAGATTTTTTTTCTTTATGCCTAAGGGTTTATGTCTTAATTGGTGTTGTCAGCATTAAAGTGTTGAGTGAGTTGGGTTCCTGTTGTGAAATGCAGATGTGTAGAAATATAAACACATTTCCATTTGCTCATGGGAAATAATGCCTTATTGCAGGCAGAGTGTCTTACCCTGGGCCTTTGATTATTAGCTTTGACCTTATAAGGGCATAGAAGATGGGAGTTTAATGAGCTACTTAATGGCACTTCCAGTCTGCAGGTATTGAATAGTTCTTTAATAGTATTGCAATGGATGGATATAGGTGAAATCAACCAGTTGTGTGTGTATTAACCAATTATCTGATCTATTTCAAGGTTTGTATGAAAGGAAAATATAAAGGCTAGTTGTTATTGTTGGATCTTAGAAAGGAGAGCTTAGATCAAAATATGAATGGGTGGGATGCCCAATTCAAAGATTGACTAGATGCTATAAGCTTCAGAGAATCACAAGTGGTTTAGTCTCATAACAACTTTAGGTAGTTGGACAGCAGATAGATAAACTCTGTAGTCCATTGAAAAGTGGTGATTTGTAGAACATATGGCCCTTTAATTTAGTGATCAGTTGTGCTCAGAACCTTTCAGATAGCTCACAAATACAGTAGTGATCCAAAAGAGCCAGAACAAAAATATGATTATATTTATATAATGGTTAACAATAAAAAGTCAAGATAATGATTATCTTTGAGGAGAAGGTATTGCTGAGTATCTCAGCCTTAAAATAAATTCCAGGGGATAATCTTAAAACAGCCTGACTGTGGGACCCTCTTGCTTGGAGAGAGTGATGACAGTAAATCCATAAGTTGACTGCAGCTAAGATAATACCAACCAGACCTTCAGGAGGACAACTGCCTAAGATAACCCATCAGAACAAGACATGTTTCCCCATACCAAGTTTCCCTCCCTTATTAAACCCTTGCTCTCAGATTTCCACCATTTGAAATCTGAAATGCTGTTTGAGGCATGAGCCTGGCCATTTCCCCGTCTCCTGGCTTTTAGAATAAAGTCCCTTTCACTTCACCATTGCTTTCATGTTTGACTTTGAGTGGTTGGGGGCCAATTTTACATCAATTACAGAGTCAGGTAATGAAAGAAAGGGGACCCAGGATGTGGAGCTTAGTAGTATTGATAATATTGTGCTTGTCGATATGGGTGCTGGTTACATGAGTGAGCTCAATTTGTCCAAGTTACCAACTCATATACATATGATTTGTGCATTTTTGTACACATTAGTACCAACTTAAAAAAATAAGGGAAAACTTTAATTTTTTTTCTTTTACCATTCCATACTATCAGAGTGGAGGCCCGAGTTTATGGATTTTTCTATTTACAGACACTACACTGTATATTTGAATGTTTATTATTCATGCCTCATAGTCCAGCAGATGCAAAGAAGATCTTTTGGCTTTGTGATTTTTCCCTTGTTCTCAGGATCCCCTCTTAGTGAGAGTATGCAGATACCCGCACTCCTTTTTGATTTAAGTCTTTCTGGAGTGGAAACCTTGTTTATGTTAAATAAAACTTCACCCATATCAGGAGTTTTTCTGATACAGACACATTTTTCACACATATTACACATATAAAATCATACTTGTATCCTGAGAGTGGCTTTCTCCCAGTCCTGCAAACATTAAAGTGTGCGATACACAAGAAAGGTAATTTATCATCTGCATCTGTGGTTTTGTTGAAAAGACCAGAATGTATGTACCAAAGAATAATTACATCCTGAAATGTATGATTCTGGCCATTTCATACAGTAGGGATTAAAGAGGACAAAGGTAGCTTTAAGGGAGAATTTATTTAGGCAAAGAAATGGAGAAGGGGGTCTATGGAGGAAAAGATCATTAACAAAGGTAGAAATTTGCAACTACCTGCCCCTGTAGGAGCCAGTGAGGGGTCTGGCCTGGTGTCAGAGAGGGTCAGTCTTGGGAACTAATGAGACAGCCTCACCTTTTCCTTGGGGCCTGGCCTAATTAAGGAGGGCGGGTTTAGAACGATACAGCTTGGCTCTATGTTAGACCACAGACGGGATAGACTGCAAGGAAATGATACAATATCTGTGGTATTTTCAGAAGGTGCGAGGTTTCCAGTATGACTTGGAGAGAGGAATGAGCAGCAAATTTTAAAGATTCTCTAAGGCTAACTTGTTCCAAATCATTTAAAGATATTGTCTCTGATTTGTGCTGGATATATTTAAGTATTGACTTCATTCCAATGCCTCTTCAAAGTGCTGCAAGAAGCAATAGAATTGGCATGTTTTAAGGATGTTTAGTTTTTCCGTAGTCACATCAACAAAGCCCTAGATTTAACCTAAAATAACAGCTTTCAAATATCTAAAAATTTGCAAGTAGATGTATAAGGAGAATAACAAGAAGAAACTCTTAATTTCACTGCTTCACCTAAATTGAGCTTGTGAATGCCTTCAGATTTTTCAGAGGCAAAACTCCTTTATGAATTGATTGTCACATCACACTTCTGGTTCCATTTGAAGTCCTCTTTGCCGAAACCACCTAGCAACTTTTGGGATTGAATACTAACATTGTATAGCATTCATAAAGAATGCTACTGTTGATTCCCAGTCTGCACTCATCACACGGTAAGGCATGAGAGATGGAAAAGGTTGGGGGGGTCTGCTTAAGATGAGACTCGTGCAAGGCCTACCAGAGAGCACCTGTCAGAAGAACCACATCCGTTCATTTTTATGTCTGCAGCTAAAATTAGTTGCATCACCCATGTTGTTCACCCTAAAGAAGAACTTTCAGATAACAATCAGATTCATCCCTCTTTCTAGCTTACTTGGTTGCTCATTCTTACCAGTTTGAGGGGCTGTAGCACTGTTTAAGTGCAAATGTTAAATTAATATTAATAGCCAATGGTGTCTCTCCTCTATTTTTCACTGATCAGATAATTTTCACTGATGTCAACATTTATAATACACCACCTGACATATACTAGTGTTATTTGCTTGGAATATTTTTCATTTATCTATTTTATTGGCTTAGATAAATATACTTTTTTGTAGTTATTTGCTATGGTCTTTGTATATTTAATCAGAAGAGATTTTTGGAAAGAAGGCAGCAGAGCTATAGATGAGGGTTTCAGCAGAGTCAGTATCAAATATGTGTTTCTCCTTCATCACTTGGCTTTGTAAGCTTCTAAATGACCTTCTGGATACCATACTGACGCTCATCTTGCATCATGAGCAGTCCCGAGTAATTTATGATAAATAATGAAATGCTGTTTCCTACAATGCACTGCAAATGGCTGAACCTTGTAAAAGTCTAAGGAGCTCTATTACTTCTAAATGACTAGCTAACACAAAAATGTTAACCCTAAAGAGACAAGGTCAAGTAGACCATGTTGCTTGGGAGGCACAGTCCTCCTGCCTGGTGCCTTCTGATAGGCTTTCTGCATCTGAACTTTGCAGGTACTGGTGCCTGAATCTTTGCCTGAATCTTTTAGAATGGAAGGACTTAACTCTTTCAGCTACATAGTTAGATTGGCTAGAACTAATAGTGGTTTGTTTGGTGTGGGGGAAAGGATAAATTTGCAGAATTTGTCTAAAATTTGAAAGCCTACATTATTTTTTAAAAATGTGATATCAATGGTGAGGACTTTGTGATGCTGGGGTACAATTTGCTTGAGCACTGATATAAAAAAAATATTAAAGAGCAAACAGAGTAATTTTGTCTGAACAAAGCTTTATAGCTATCTGACTTTTTTCAAAATTAACTCTTGCTATGATGTTTGCATTCTCTTCCTCTAATGCACATACACAAAAACAAATACACATCAATCATATCCAATTTGCAACTCTCAGCTTGTTGGTATTCCATAGTATATTCCTACAATTGCAAGATGTTGTTCATAGTGATTATGTGTGATCTCATCCTGGTTGCCATAAAATAGCTGCATGTCTAAGTGTTAGGGTTTGAAAACTTTAATTGCCAGCTACAGAATGTCTTTATGCATTGCACTCCCATTGTGAAAATTGATTTAAATTGCTGACCAGTGAGCTCTTTATACTGATTGGAGAGTCTCCCTGTGCGCAAACCATTGAGAAGGGTGATCTTTGGCTAGTGATACTTTTAAATGCAAACACTTTGCTGATGTTTGCCACTGAATTTTCTCACATTTCCCCAGACATTATTACTTTGCCAAATTAAATCATTTGTTCATTGTAGAAATGTTTTCTTTCCTTCAGATGTCAACTGCAAGGTATGAAATTAATTGGATAAAAATAAACCACACATACTACATGTGAGGTATCATCCAGACATAGGCTGTTTCCCCCTATGTGAGGGAGCAACCTCTGGTCAAGGCTGGTAATGAGTCATGGGATGCAGGTGACCAAGCAAAGCTGAAAACAATTTTGTCGTCACTCTTAATCAATGTAATTGTACACACCGTGTAGCAATTTGAATAATTAACTTGCTTGTTTATAAAATTGCTTGTTATACTGTGGCATGGATGTGGATTATTCACCAACCTATTTCCATTGGTGCCTCCTGTAAGAGAATCAAGTGTTTTTCCCTGCTGAACCTTGGGGTGGTTTCTTTGGAATAGGTAAACATTATGTGCAAGCCCTTTCAGATTTGCGTTACACTATACTTTGGGACGAGTACTCCAACTGTTCCATCCATTTCTTTTTGCAGCTTTGCTGGGAAGTCCCTTTTAATCTCCAATTATCAGGTATATGTAATTAGGTGAACCTCTTGACCTTCCCCAAATAGAGATGCTTTCATGCCAGGAAAGTTGGGATGTTTAAATATTTGAGAATATTTTTGCTTTTGGTGAAGAAGGATTGTTAACCATGTGCTGTGGGAGAGAGATACAAAGAAAGAAATATATTTGATGGACTAGATGGCTCTACTTTCTGCCCATGTACTCTCTGTGAGGTTTGGCATGAGCAGCAGTGTGCCATTAGCAATACAACACACTATAAAGCATCTGAACATGGACTCAGAAGTTTGTAGATTAGTCAGGTTTATTACTTCATCTCCATATGCCTAGTCTGCCACTTCCACTCAGATGCTCTGCCACATTGTAAACTGTGAACAAAAGGTCCTGATGAACATAGGGAAGTTGAGTCAGCAATTCTGGGAGGTGATTTCCAGAGACTGTTTTTGAAGCTGGAGAGTCTTCTCCTAGGGAAGTTTAGCATTCCTTTGCATTCCTTGTTGTTTGTGACATTCATTTTTTTCTTTACTTTCATGGAAATTAGAAATTAAATAATTAGGACAGTGGTTTTGAAAGGGAGAAAAGTAATTAAGGCACAGTGGGAAGGCCTGACCTGGTTTGGGGAATGTGGGCTCTGCTCTACTACTTCAGTTGTTTGAGGCCACAGAGTAAATGACTTGATCTCTAGGATCTCAGGTTCTTCTACTGTAAAGGAGACTGTTGGACAGACATTTCAAGAGGTCAGAGTTGTAAGTTTGAGATTAAAATTGTAGTGGAATTTTTAAAATTACTGAGTCCTCTGGCTCACTCTCTCCCTTTCTTCCCTTCTTTCTCTCGCTCTCTCTCTCCACACATATAATAGTTTTTATTTTGTTCATGTATTTTCAGTGGGGCATTTGGCAGTTCAGCATTTATTAGTATGCATGTTTTGATGTGCTATATAGGTGGGACTTGGTTAAGTCCTAAAGTCGAGTGAATTTTGCTTGTTTACAACTCTAAAAATGAATCATCTCTCCTGACAGATGTAAAGCTTGCTAACCAGCTATAGGTCTGCTATTGCAAAGTGTGTATGTGTGTGTGTATTAGAAGCATACATTATGTAAATATATATACATATATGTAAATGGGTTTCAAACATAGGGGTATGAGGAACCCTGGAGGAATTACTGGCACATACAAAGTATTTTATTTGGAAGTATAAATAAATTCATCCAGGTGTAGATATAATTATAATATTTAATTCTCTACAGAATTCCTAGTTGCTGAATTTTACAGAATGTTACAAGAACAGAGGACCTAAGAAATGGTATTTCTATGGGACTATTATAAATGTGCCTTAATGTAAGGCAATATTCTTGTTATGTTGGTTGGCAAGGGGGTTTTGATATCAGAATGTGGCTCCATCTATTAGATTATAACAGCTCTGCACTGTGACAGAGTCAGAGTGACATTTAGTTCAAACTTAAAATGAGTAGTTAATTTGACATTTTTTTCTACTTGCCTTATTGTTAAACAGGGCATATTCCCTATAGAAAATTAGAAAATATAAGCAATAGGAGGAAAATGAAAGTCAACTACAGTTATGCCACCCAGAAATAATTAGTTATCTTTTTTATTGAATATTAGTTATCTTTTTTTATTGAATATTAGCTCAATATTTTTCCATATGTATACACATTTTCAAAAATGAAATGAAACTCTAATACTGTACTTTTGGCTAACTTTTTGTACTTTATGTTAAAATATGCTAAAATATTTCTGTGTCAAAACACAAAAACCCTATCTTTAATGGCTCTGTGCTATAGTATCTTGACATACTAAAATATAATAAGCTTATCATCTGTTAGGAATTCAGCTTGTTCCAGTTTGGTCATTATTATATAAAATTATGCCCTGAACATCCACAGTATGTAATGGAAATTTTTTGACTAGCACACTTACAAAAAAAGCTTGCTTTAAAAAAGATAATCTGAAATTTCTTAATTCTCATCCAGGATAATTGAGCAAGATAAAGTGTCCAAATCCCCATTTTAAAATAAACCCCTCTTGATTGTCCTAGGTGCTACATTTCATAACAACAAAACAAATGAACAATGCCTTTGCCAACCAGAGAGTTTGAAAGGAGTATCTTGTTTGTGTTTTATCGTGCATTTCTCAAACATTGGTAGGTAGTTATTTAAGTGGAAGGTGGAGTTTATGAGGGGCTATTAATGAGCCTTTCCTATCTACATGGGCTATGTGCCTGACACCTCTGTGCATCATCCAGGGCTTTATCACAGTCATGGATGTTGTCAGGTAGAGGTAATGGCATCCAAGTTTTAGAAGTACTAAAACTGCCTGAAATAATTTAGTGACAATTTTTTTCCAGGAGACCCAGGAACGGTATTACAGATAGAGGGTGGGTCATAGCAGGTAATACAGATAACATATAAGATGCAACTGTACCAGCCAGCTAACGTTGCAATCTTAAAATAGTACAGACTGAATGGCCTACACATAAAAATGTATTTCTTCACTGTTCTGGAGGTTGGAAGTCCAAGATCTTGGAGTTTATAGTAGAGTTGGTTTTCTCCTGAGCTCTGTCTCCTGGGCTTGCAGATGGCCCCTTCTTAATATGTCCTCAGATGATCTTTTCTTCTTTTTGCTCTTTGTGTGTCCAAATTTCTCTTATAAAGACATCTGTCAGTTTGGATTAGAGCTAACCCTA
Organism: Tarsius wallacei; assembly: GCA_963574415.1. Taxonomy (NCBI): domain Eukaryota; kingdom Metazoa; phylum Chordata; class Mammalia; order Primates; family Tarsiidae; genus Tarsius; species Tarsius wallacei. The sequence continues at coordinate 17,639 of CAUYQG010164971.1, forward strand.
AGAGCTTCATTTTAAATTAATCACCTCTGGCCCTATCTCCAAATGCAGTCACTTACTGGGTACTAGGGGTTAGGGCTTCAAAATATAAATGGGGGGGTCATAATTCAGTTTACAGTAGGAGCTAAAACACACACACGTGAATCATAAATATAAATGTAAATGATAATTTTATATAGTCTAGTGTAAACTCTGAGTGTAGACAGTGCCCGGACTGTCCCCACCCCTCCTCCTGTACTTTCTAAGAGAGTAGTGTTCTATCTTCTGTGATTTTGTTTTCACTGTTCTGCTTCATGGTGTGGGAGGAGCTGCAGCTGAGGCTCAGCTTCCAGGGAAGTGTGGCCTAAGATGCTCTGCACCTGGGCCTTGTGACAGCCACTGCTTCGCACATCCACGAGTCTACTGCTGTTTTCGCTAATAAGTACCATGGAAACCCAGTGAGCTCCAGGGGTGGTGGAGAGATGGGTGAACATCAAATCACCAAGTGGCACTGGGTCTTCAAATGTCACATTGTAAAATTAGAACCACCTGAGAAAGAGCAGGTGTAGTTCTCTGATTTTTGGCATTTGCATTCCATGGGCTCACAGTCTTCTGCGTGAAGAGTGGAGAGCCTCAGCACTTCAATTATCTTCATGGGTTGATCAGACTGAGATGCCCTTCCCTAGCATATCACTAACACTCAAATCAGGAATTGATTAATTTACTTCTGAATTTTTAAAGATCTAACTCTATTTTAAGGCTTTGCTAATCATTGACACATGCTTTCTTTAAGCATAATCATTCAAGATTGAGGGATGTTACCTTAACAATTACCTGCTTGCTTTGCCATTAAAAAAGCAGACTTGAAAATGTTATATCACAGATAGGTAACTTCTAATGACACCCCGAAACTGACAGACCTGCATTTCAGATTATTGATCCAAATACCCTTTTAGCAATCTTAAGCCCAAAAGGAGCCACTACCAATTTCAGGTTTCATTTAATGTGAATGTTATCTTTTTTTTGTTGTTTTCTACTGTCTGATGCTATTACCATCTAATTAGATTGAAAATCAGCCATTATAATTGAAATGCATGTAATAGTTATTTTTCTTTTGATCATAGTTACACTCTTAATGATGTGATTATAGTCAGTCTGTGTGTGTGTCTGGGTGCACATGTGTGTGTGTGGGGGCAGGTGTATGTACTGCAGGAAGAGCAACAGATGTTAAGTTAGGAAGAAGGCTGATGCTATGTTTTGCTTCTTCTTAATTACCTGAGCTTGGTGGAATCAGCCTCTGTGAGCCCCAGCTTCTTCATTTGCCAAATCTGAGACAATGGCTGCTTCTTAGCATATTAGACTGCTTCAAGTTTGTAGGTACTAAACCATTTATAAGCCAAGATACTGCATGGATTAATAACTTACACTTTGGAAGCTGAGGAGTGTTTGGATATGTGGGAACTGGGGCAAATTGAAATTATTATGAGAGACTGAATTCTATTTATACCACGAGCTAACTCCAAAATTTAAATTTGGGAGCTGAATTTTATCTTAAATGTTAAGTAATATATGCAGGAACTGGTGTTTGAAAAAAAAAATCAAGCTAAAAAGCACTGTTAGAGAAGGAGAGAATGATGCTGTGAAAATGTAAATCCCACAACAGTGTTGACTAGAAAAATATCCAATTCCAGGCATCTGGACATGAATTTCTCAGCCTTTGAGAAAAGCCGACTTAACCAGCATGCCCTTTTGATATGATTGCCCCGGAAGTGTGGGATGCTTAGTTTGAAACTGAGCTGTATGTCAATCTCTGATATCTCAATTTCTGACACACTAAACACAAACAGAAGAGGAAATGTGTCTCTGAAGAGTAAGAACCCTCTCTCTCATTTTCTCTCAATCATCCCATTGCCATTTCTCTTCAGGTTGATTGTTCTTAAGAACTGATGATCAGTGCTGAATAAAGAATGCTTTTCTGAAGCATTTCTTCCAAAGTGTATCCTTATAGATTTTGCAAACTATTAAGCAAGATTTCATATGCTGAGATAAAGTAAGATGATTTATATTTCTGGAGAAAGCTAAAATTCATCTCAATGACTGTTTAAATTCTTATATTTTCCTCTTTTCCATATAAATATCTTTTAAAAATCTAAGCATCATAATAAGAGGATGAGGATTTAGGGCTTGTTTTCTTCTGTTTATATTGAAACACTGTGTAATAAAAAATATTTATCATGGCTTAAGGGGGAATGAATCTGTTCAGATAAATTAATGACATGAACAAGCATGCCTAATTCCTCTTCACACAGACTGTCTCAAGATACTTCATTTTTCAACTATTTATTAAGCACCTACCTTTTGCTAGATGCTGTTTTAGGCACCCAGCACCAGGGCTACGATACTGATGAAGATTTACTTAAGTATTAGCCCCCTGGAGCTTACATTCTAGTGGATAAGTCAGATAGGAACTTGTAAATATGTAAGATAATTTCAACCATTGAGAAATGCTGAACAGGATAATAGTCCAGAAAGTTTGAATTTATATAGGTGTTCTGAGAGGCCTTAGCAGAGGTTGTAGTGATTGAACTGAGTCCCAAATGGCGAGGAGAAGTCAGATATGGCAATACCTGAAACAGAAGGGTACCAGAAAGAGAAAAACAAAAGTCCAAGGACTTCGAGAGACAGAAAAATGGCCAGCATGCCTGAATATAATGAACATGCCAAAGCGTGATAGAAAGTAAAGTGGAAGAGGATGACAAAGTAAGACCCAAAAGGAACATGGTTGTGATATTTGTTGCAGTGGAAAACCACAGGGGTCTTTGTATAGGAAGGTGCTGATATGTTTTGTTTTGAAAGGGTCACTCTGAATATGTGTATAGGAAGGTGCTGATATGTTTTATGTTTTGAAAGGGTCACTCAGAATACTGCGTGCAGCTTCATTTTGGGGCCACACCTGGAGACAGGACAAGCAAGAAGGCCACTGTGACATTCAAGCCAGGAGATTCATGAGGCTTAAACTAGCAAGTGGAAACATGATTGAAATGATGCACTGTCAGATTGGATGTGCCCTGGAAGGCAAGAAAAAGGACATTGAAGGAAAAACAAGAATGGATAAATCAAGACTTCTCCAGGTTTCTGTCCTGGATAAGAGGAGGGATTATGGCATTATTAACTGAATAGGGAGGGCTGAGAAATGAGCAGGATTTCAGGGGGCGGGGACTGGGATGAAAGAGTTTTAAGCATCTGGTGTTCTCCATGCTTGTTAGGCATGCCAGTGGATATTTTGAGAAGGTAGTTGGATAGAATGTGGAAGGGAAGAGAACAGACAAGAAAGAACAACAATATTAAAAAGGGTGGTGGTGCAGGGGAGTGGAGATCCATATCAGCACAAAAAGCCAGTGACAGGGAATATGCATACTATATAAATTGAAGGGAATTTCTTGTAGATGCAGTTCAGTGATGATGTGTTTACTAGTTCTCAACTCTGCATGCATTTTGAATCACAAGGAAGAGATATAATATATACACACACCCCCACACACCAACCCACACACCAAGGCCCCAAGGCCAACCAAATCTCTTTTGCAGATGGGAGAGGAGTGGCAGGCATTAGGAGTTTTTATGCAGTTTCCCAGATGATTCTAGTGTGTTGCCAGGTTTTGGGGTAGCAGGACTACAGGAAAGGAAGGAATGGCCTGCTAATTCTGTTAGGATAGTGGGCCTGGTACTAGGAAGTAGAAGGATCTCAGTAGAACCTCACAACCCTCATCCTTTGGAGAAGAAAAAGAAAGGAAGTGAAGGAAAGCCATGTGTGGCAGCTATAGGGAGGCAATCAGATAATTCCACCAGCACAAACAGCTAGAGACCAAAGTCAGCCAAGACCCTTTGCTTTTTCAGTATCATGGATCACATCAGGAGAAGAGTAGGATGTAGCCCCCAAAGAGGGTGACAATTGAAGAGGGGAGCTTCCAAGATAGCCTATCACTGACTAGCCGAGTGCTGGAAATTATTTAGCTTGGGGTGAGGCTCACATTACAACTGTCAGACTCAGATTTCTTCTCTGTCTTCAGGGTTGGCTGAATCTACTATCTGGGCAAAATTATTTACAGGAAATCTAAATGTTTCCTATCTCTGACAATTTGGAAATAAATTTTGGTATGATACCCAAAGTTATTAAAGGCAGGGCAAAATGGGCTGGATTATAATTTGATGAGAAATATTTCAATATGTATCTTTATCTTTGTCCAGTCATTCTACTTTCAGGCCTGTATTCAGAATAAATAAAGAAAATATGTGTAAAGATAGTGTGTGTGTGTGTGTGTGTGTGTGTGTGTGTGTGTATGTGTAATGAAATTCATCACAGAAATGCTTTCAAAGTTTTGCTAATGCAAATTTTCTGTCTCAGCATTAGAAATAACTTCTTTAAAGTCATAGCATGAGAAAACATATACCATATAATGAGAACCATGAAAAGGATGTTTAAAAATTATATGTAATGGTAGTTATGCAGGAATATTTTAGAAAATAAGGTTTGATAACAAATATACCAGATTGTTAAAAAGTGGCTCTTACTATGTGATGGGATTATGGCCCACTTCAATTTGTTTTAATTTTTTTCACTTAAATTTCATTTTATCTCATTATAAATTTCCTTAATTCTTCATGTAGCTCTGAAGTCTAATAATTTTGGTAAGAACTAAATTGAAATGGTATTTTAAAAGAGATGGATAAATATGGTCTTAATTTTAGATGAGTTTAGTTATGGGTTTTAAAATTTTTGATTCTCCAAATTTGGAATAATATCTGCTTCTCAGAGATGTTACAGATTTCATCGAGATAGCCAGTGGGAAGCCCTTCTGTGTCATCTCTGATCCAAATTAGAATTCTTCAATATTATGGTGCTACTGCTTCTACTCTTGCCACTTAATTTTATTCTGTGGAAGTGCTGCTTTTTGTCTAAATGTTTTTTTAGCTTAGGTGAAATGGTAAATAGATATGAACACAGTTTCATTATTTGTGCTAGATGAAATGCTGGTCATTGGTGTAAGTTGGCCTCCCGCAGGAATGAACTGAGATTGGGCAAGCCATTCATGGGGATTCCATTTCTCTTTGCCAGTGATTGGCCTGAGGGTTGGCATTGTCCTGCTAAGGCCAGGTAAAGGCGAATGTGCTGGAGGCAGCAGGGAAGGATTTCGTATCCTAATTAAAGGAGAGAAAGCTGCTGGAGGGCATGTGTCTTCTGACCTGTACTTGCTGCCTTCCAGTGGGATCATGACGCCTGGAGCTACTGCAGTCATCCTGGGACCATAAAACTATAGGCCTGAAGATGAGGAGCCTGGCCCTTCATGATTCTATGGAGTTGCCAAAACAACTGGAGGCTGCCCATCTTCTGGCATCTTGTTGAATAAACAGACACAATTTGTATGCCTCTGATGGTCAAATGTTTGTCATACATAGCCGGCAGCATTGCAATCAACACTACCTGTGAAATTCGATATTTGGTTCCCCAAAACAGATAGAAAAGTGGGGGAAAAATATGTCATGTGTTGCTGTATTTTAAATATGTGTGATATCAAAGGTTTTTCTTCTAACACACATTTTTCTTCTTATAAATGCCTAGCTAACCTAGCAAAATAATTTTGTTTGGTATTTATACAATTTTACTGTTCTTTTTTTTTTTTTTTTTGAGTTGGAGTCTCACTCTGTCGCCCAGACTGGAGTGCAGTGGCCGCTCCCGGCCACCGCAGCCTCTACCTGCTGGGCTCCGGCGATCCTTCCACCTCAGCCTTCCAAGTAGCTGGAACTACAGGCTCGCGCTACCACGCCCGGCTAATTTTTTGATTTATTGTAGAGATGAGGTCTCGCTTGCCCAGGCGGGTCTCGAACCCGCGGGCTCAGGCAATCCACTAACCTCAGCTTC